>PVKS010004679.1:0-91121 GCA_004027875.1 Aplodontia rufa
AAAAAAAAAAAAAAGAATCTCTTCCATCCTCTATGTGCTCAGGAGCCTGATGGGAGCATCACGCCACACATGAACCGTGATTATCCCCCCATTCCCATCTCAGTAACAGCACCCAGAGCAGAATGTTCTGAACGTCACAAGGCAGCACATAGGAAGATTCCTAGATAGAAAACCTGTTATCCCAGCTGGCTCTCTGTCAGCATGCTCTGCTCCCTATGCTTGTGCCGTAGGTCCACAAAGTCTGTTCTGAGAGCTTCCACATGGGATGCCTGGGAGTTGAGTTGTGGCCAGGGAGTGAATGAGGTCCACGGTCACTGCCTCTTGGGCGTGGTGACTACCTGCAGCTAGCTCAGCCGCAGACAATCTCCCAGGCCACTCAGCTACCTAACAAAGTTTGCCCCATTGGGGTTCTTATTTTATATAATGCAGCAGATCCAAGCAACTATCAGGGATCAGCCACAGAGAAAAAATAAAGGAGCCCATCTGACTGTCACAGAAAAGATGAAGTAGGAAGTGGCGAAGCAAGAGGAGCAAACCGTGGCCAGAAGACTGAACCAGAACAGGAAGGGAGGAAACTCGAGATCAAGGTAGACTTTCTCCCCTTGTGTCATCTAGACAACGCTCCATACTTCCTTCATGTGCTCCGGCTCTGGGCGGTTAGGGGGGAAATGGGCCATCACTAAGAGTAGCTAAGGACATCAGGATGGAAGGACAGCTTGGGAATTGCATGAAGTCCTGACTTGCATTGGCAGAGCGTCCACACGGCGGGCATGCATTTTGCATACAGGGAAGCAAATGGAGGCATGAGCTATTCTAGATCCCCACGTGTGATCTGTAATGGACACAACAGGTCCATGGCAGAGCAAACGAGCAAGCTGCAGAACAGAATGACCTTGTCAGCTGGACAGCAGCGATTGGGGTCACTCAGCCTTGCACCCCTGAAGTCAGGTGGGACCTAACGCCTACCTACCTTGGGCCAAGTCTGAGTCTCGCGTACCTCCCCAATGGTTCAAACATTCTCTGCACAATAAGCAAACAGGCTTGCTTATTCTCAAAAAGCACAATTTTGTTCCACTTACTTGGGTTCCTCTGACCTTACTCTTGACCTAAGGTGTATCTAGAGACACACAGTATTTTAGAGCTTTGGCCAAATTTCTTGGCTACGAGTCTCATAAAGACATGAGGACGTTACTGCTATTTCAAGCTACGCTGCAGTCTTCTCGGGCTCCACAATGTCTCCCACTTTCTGCTAAGTTTCACCGTGGCTGTGTCGATAGAGCACCTTAGCCACAATTCAGAGATCTGGAGAAACCGCAAAGATTAAAAGTAGCCACGTATCTTCTCTCTTTCCAACTGCCCATGGAAGCCAGGCATCTGGACTCTGGTGCTGTTCCAAGCCTGTTCCATGTCTAGCTTCTGCTTCACAGCGGCAAGGAGCTTGCAGATTCGCCATGTTTGCTGGCGCAGTCCTTGCACTTTACAGATTCTTCATGTTTGTTTTGAGTCTGAGAGTTTTTTCTGCCTTTCATGTTCCTCTGCTTTTCTTTGTGCATAGCAATCTTTTTGCCTTGGCCTCAGAGAACTCTAAGCTTCTGGGAGTCTTCCAGGGAAGATTAGAACCACAGAGTTGGTATCAATTTTCTACTTAAGAATGTTTCCATGGCATGGGGGAGAAATTACTACTGACCTATCATATTATCAGCTTCTTCCTGCAACTCTATTCCTGCTTACTTAAGTGTGCAAGGAAAAAAAAAAAAGAAGGGAAGAAAGCCCTTTCTCTACAACTGAACTTTCAAAGAAGACTTTTATTAATAAGATACCTAACCATTTAACATCTGAATTGACGGTGTTGATAGGCATATGCTTTCCAATAGCTCCCCCATTTTGTTATTTTGGTATAGAACAAAAATCAGATTGTTTTATTTCTTTATTTAATTAGTAAATGTGCCAAGAGTCTAGTCAGGATGAATAAATGAGTCCAAAGCTGTCTTTCTTCCATCTATCCTCTGCCTGAAACCACAGTACTATGGTCTGAAGGTGTCACTATTGGCAGAAAAAATCTAGTGTGTGTGTGTGTGTGTGTGTGTGTGTGTGTTTTAATCTATCTTCATTAAGAAAGGACAAGAGAAGATAGTATAAAATAAGTTAAACAAAAAGATCTGTGCATAGGGATGTGTGTGCAGGAGGACACATGGTGGGATTTCCTTGTAAGATCTGGGTGCCTCCTGCCCTTACCATAGAGTCCCATAAACTTGCAGGATCTTCTGAGCCCCCTCCATGAGGACTTGGGTTGAAAAGAAGTTACTCTTGGCAGTCCTTGGGGGAGCAGCAGATAGCTGGTGTTCCCCTTGGGTTCCAAACACCGAGGACACCAGGCTGTGCCTCATTTGATTCTCCCCACGCTGGGTTCTCAGGCATACAGGAACCTTTAGTGACTTACAACTCTGGCCAAAGACCGTAAGTATAAAGCAGCCTACTCGCTGTGAGTCAAAGGTGATGTATTACTATGCCAATTCTGCAAACATGGTACAGAAAACCCCTGCCTAGGCTTTTTGCTAAGTCTAAACTTCTAATAAGCCTCCTGTTGTAACCCAAGTGCTTTTGGTAAATTGCATCAAGGCAGTGTCACACTGCTTGGAAGTGGTTATAACTTTAAAAGTTACCTAAGAGTCCAAGAACACTATTTCCACAAGTCAAGGATTTAAGAAGCATTTCCACACCTTTCCTTGGATTGTGCTACAGCTGCTTGCTGTAGCAATGCCCTGACACTGCCCACGCATGGAGCAGTGAGGACAGCAACGTCCACAACCACGTTTACATGCAACTGATGGCTAGGTGAGTCTGCACTGCGACAAGACGTGGACTAAAGGTTCGTTTCAGAAGCAAGTTTATGAGCTGATCAGTCACTCAGTTTTTTGAGGGAGTTGTTTTTGAACTCTTTCCTCTGTGGGCAATGCATCAGGAGCATAAGGATAAATGGCAAAGCCCAGGTAAGCAAGTGATTGTCCCTCGAGCTGCCTCTACCAGAGATCAATTTTACTGCATCCAATACAAGTAACTTAGGAGAAAATGCACACACCTGATATGGAAGCTGTGATCAGCAAGCTCCAGTCTTACAGGTTGCCTTGTGAGATGAAGGGCACGCCACCCCAAGCCTTAGGTGAGGAAGGCATGGTGCTGTTGACACAAGCTCAATGAGCACTGTATTATTTTCATCCATATTGGGGGGAAAAAGAGGGGAAAAGGAGATGCCTTGAAAAGAATGACGAGGTGGCCGATATACAAAATGTAGAGGTCACGAAGCAAAAGAAAGGGCTGTTTTTGGTTTTGAAGAAGTCTCCTTTTGTTGCAAAGGCTGATGTGGTTCTCTGCAATGCCTGACTGCAGAAGACGCTGTCACCCTCTGTGGCCTGCAGGCTGCAGCAGGACAGGTAGCAAGTTCCCAGGGCCGCTAGGTAAGCAGGAGCTGCAGCCTCGAAGGACAGCGCATCAGGGCCTCCTCTGGGTTCCTGGAACCAGCTCTGGGCAGGGCTGGGCCATGGTTTCAGCAGTCCTTTGCATTATCCCTGCTGCTAGGGGCCACATCAGCTGAATGACAGCTTGCTGCTCAGGCAGCCAAAACATGTGGCCTGGCAGACCAAGAGGCTTCCTATTCTGTACCCATAGAACTGGTCCCAGTCTCCCCGGTAATCTCAGGATAAAGAGATTTTCTCCTATTCAGTGTGGCAGGACCATAAGCTTTCCAATAACCACTGCTCACTATGAGACACTACGAAAATGACTAAAGAAAATTCAGTAAGTACTTTTATTTATTCATTTAAGCTTATCAGTCTATTCAATGAAGTAGAAAAACTGTCACTAATGTACCTTTTTGCAAGGTGTTAATAATTATCAGGAAGAGAACAATTTATTATGAAGGAGAGGTAAGTTATAAATTATTTGTAGTGATCTGTTGAAAGATAACTAAATTTATTTATTCCCCTTTGTTTTCCCCCTCATCTCACCTCTCCACCTCCCCCCAAATAAAGACCAACCAACAAACTCTCTAAATGGAGATGAAGGAGAAAAAAGGCTTTCACCCCTTGGTGCTGTTCAGCCTTGGAAAAAACAAAACCACATGGATAAAAACGTTATTTCTACATTTTGGGAAGTCACAATAACACGTCACCTGACTCTGGAGCACGCGATCTCGGGTCACTAAGAGACTCCCTGTGCTGTGCTCTCCTCTGGTCTGGGGGAGCTCTATTTTAGAAGACCCACTGCTGCCTTTAGCAAATCCATGAGACACTTTCTAAGGTCTTATTTTTGCATATTAAAAAAAAAACTGAACTCTATCCCATTTTTAAAATAATCTGGCTTATTTCAAACAGTCTGTAAGTATTTTATATCATGCTCAGGGAAACCTCAAACAACAGAAAACTATCAAAATGTTGCCAAGGTTATGTAACCAATGATTTAATAACCTCAGAAAGGAAACATTGGTTTTAAAATTATCCCGTACAAGTAGGCATCACTGTTCAGGGTAGGGGAGGGCAAGGTTTTAGTTTACAAAACAGCTATGCTATAAAAACACTCTGCGCTGATGTCCGCCCTCCCTCTGCACCCACACCTCCACCCAGTCGCTAAGGACCTGACTCACACCAGACATCATCAGCTTTCTTCTTCCTCAGCCTTGTCCACACGTGAGTCGCAGCTACGCCTGCCTTCGTCATGCCATCTGGACTCGGGGAGGGAAGGTGCTCGGGTTCTATTTCTGGGCATATTCTTTCCCTTTGTGTATGGGTGATGCAACAGAGGTGCATCTGGTATAGATCCCTACAACAGAGGGCATCTCCCTGTGAGAGGAGAACTTCGTATAGGTAGTCTCAAAGCTGTGGCTGTTCACATCACCTGCATGGAAACCTACTCCAGGCTACTAAGCTGCTCGTTGGACCAGGGTGGGGCGGGCTCCAGCACTGCTCAGTGGCCGTCGGTTACTACTATGTCAGTGTTCTTCCGTTTTTAGGTCCCATTGCTATGATAGGCAATAGGACACGGGCCGCAGCCATCCTGATGACCCAAGTGCAAAGTGTGCCACCAAATGCTCTTCACTGAGAAGCAATAGCGGAACACAGTGACAACTCCACTCGCGAACGTCGCTCCTCACACCTCTGTTCAACTGCAGTTGCACAGGACAGACCCTTGACCCTGATAGATGTGGACTTGTCGGTCACAAGACTGCCACCCAGGGAGACACTGCTTTCACGGTCACCTGGACGTGCATGCTCAGGAGAAGCTGGTTTTCCTTGGTTTTCTGTGCCTGCCTTGCACATGGACAGCTGGGTCTAAGACTTCCTTAACAAGGAGCCCCTCTATAAAACTCATGTCCCTGTGACTTTGCTCCCTTGGGTGAAATCACCCCACATGAAAGGCGTACTTCCTTTCACCAGAAACTAACTCAGTTGGGTCACCTGGTTCCAGACACACACTGAGGGGAGCTCCGTGCTGGCTGGGTGGCCAGCAGCTGTCCCAGTTGCAGAGTAACGTGCTGCCAGCTTCCCTGCCATGAGTCACGTGTGGGTCAAGGTGTGCATTTAGGAAAACATCGAATAAACCCAGTCTGCTGTCCCTCCCTGCAGACAGAAGACGGGATCTCTGAAGTAGCCTGGACAAACTCGCATTTGGTGCCCTGTTTTTTGGGCAATCCTTCTCTTCATGAACTTAACTCACTCAAGCCGTCTGATGTCCCACTGTGTGCAGAGGGAAATGGGGAACAGGGGCACTAGGTGGAATCCCACGACAGCTCTGCCCTTGCACTCACGTGAAGATGAGAGACAGAGGTATGTAACACCCCATGCAACACGAAGGTTCCGTGGCCCCTCCCAGAAGGGTGGCCCAGGGTGAATGCAATGGCTCTGCCTCCTCTGGAGCCCACTGGCTCTTCCAAGAGGAAAGGAATTCAACACAGGGGCAACTTAATCTGAAATTAATGAATGCTTGGAAGGAAGAAAAACCCTTTACAACAGACCTGATTTATGGAAAGGTGCTGAAAAGCAGGGAAAGCGCACTGTCTGCCAGAAGGCAGAGACAACTGCAGCCCGGAGCGCCCACACCAAGGGTATTTTTCACATGAGGATTGGGTTTTCAGAAAACTGTACTCCAAGCACAGATAAGGAAAAGAATTGTGCTCACATCTGTTTAGCGGAGGGCAGTGGGGGCAGGGATCTGCAGGGTGCAAGTCACAGCCCTGTGCTAGGAATGCTTAAAGCAGAGAGCAGTGTAGATGAGGACAGGTCCCAGGAGAAGCAGGGCTGAACCAGCAGGGGATTCCAGATCCGGCAGGGACTGTGCAGTGACCCATTTCTCAGATTTGCAGGGGGCACCTCACTTTCTGCATTATGATAGTGCCCAGCTCTCAAAACACACCCATCTTATCTATCCTCTACCTATCATCTATGTATCCATCTATCTATCATCTATCTCAATTGAATGGAGGGACAGGTAAGCCTAAACTGATAGACATAGGTAGGTATTTTTAAATTTTACTCACTAGAAAACACAGCAATAACACACACAAAAATTAGAATTGAATGCCACTTAAGGGCCAAGGAAAAGGAAACACAAAATAGAAGTGGTAAGGTCTTTGGAAATTTTCTAGGCACACAGGACATGATTAGGTCGTAATAAATTACAGAGTAGGAACATGAATTTTAAAGCCCAGGTAGCTACTGATAGTGAAAATCAGAGCAAGCACTCCTCAAAAAATGAGAGTTATTTTCAATGCCAAGATATTATAAGCTGTCTCACATGTGGCTGTAACAGCAAAAAACTCGCTGCTCCGCTATTTTAGGTTGCAGCAAGTTACAGGCAATGACTGGTGACCCCCTCAAAAAGAAGGTGCTTCCATGCAAATGGCAGAAGGCACACTCTCTTTTTTATCCCACTTCCCATCCCAGCAGCCCCAAGCTAACCTAGGTGCAAGACTAACAGGGAAGCAGAAGTCCTGGAGTATCCCCACCTCCCCAGGAGAATTCCTCTCAGGCTCAACTATGAATCCTACTGCCAGAGATCTCATGTCCATCCTCCTCGCTTCCAAGTCTTGCCTAGGTATCCCCCACCCCAGGAGATTTCCTCCCATTCCTCTCTCAGTTCTGAGCTTTCAAATGATCATAATCACAGTTAGCAGTCATGTGTAGCTAGAAAAATCTCTGGATTTTATTACCTGTTTATTTATTTAGCAGTACTAAGAATTGAACCCAGGGGCACTTAACCAAACTCAGCTACATCCCCAGCCCTTTTTATTTTTTTTTATTTTGAGACAGTAAATTGTCCAGGCTGGTCTTAAACCTAGGATTTTCCTGCTTCAGCCTCCTGAAGAGCTGGGATGACAGGTGTTCACCCCAAGCCCAGCTTGATTTTAAATTAATTTGATCTCTACGGCTCTTAACAAACTACTCACAAAAACTGCCCCACTCACCTTGCATGATGATTAAATCAACTGTTCTTAAAGACAAAAAATTTTTTTTCAATAATACTGCTTTCCCAATTGTGACTCTTTTAACACTCTAATTTTCCACTACTCATTGTAAATATATTTCAATAACATTAGGTGTGACAGGGCTGGAGCAGTGGCTCAGCAGTTAATGGCACTTGCCTGGCATGTGCAAGGATGTGGGTTCAAACCCCAGCACCACGTCCACAACCAAGTGTTGGAGCAAGGAAAGCAACATGAAAAATGAAATAAAAAATAAAATTGATTCTGTCTTTCTTCCTCTCACTGTCCCTCTCTCTCTTAAAAAAAAAAAAAATAGGGGTTATAAAACTCCAGTGGAGTAGCCTGGAAACCTAATCACAATGTATGACATTATTTTAATATGAAAACGTATTCCAAATGAATTTATGCAGCTAATGCTAAGCTGCATATAATACTAAAAACAAAATGAAACAGAAAAACAAACAAAAAACCCGAACAAATACAACCATAAAAGGAAACCCTCTAAGATGCGTCCACTCCTTATTGTTTACACAGCAAACATTTAATGTACCGGAAAGACAGCAGAACCAAGGAGACTATAAATTTAATTCCAGATGGCATCTCTCTGTTGTCACCAGACACCTGGTCCCTGTAATAATATCCTTAGCACAGCAAGATGATGATGATGCAGATAAATTTGCTTTCTGCTAATGTATTCCGATGCCACATATTCACAAATAGTTTTGAATTTTCCATATCATTATTTCATTAAGGTGATGGCTGGGAACTGACTGTATTTTAATAAAGCATTTTTATATTTTAAAGGGATAAATGAATATACATAGCATTTGCCTTTAGGTACAAGGAATGTGCTGAAGTTGTGATAGGGAGACAGAAAGATTCAGATACTAAGTACTTATTGTAATTGCCGTTGTCCATTCCTCTTAATTTGCAGGCAATTTAAAACATTTCATAAACCTATTAAAAATTAACAATGGCTGAAAGAGGACTTTTCACTCTCACTCAACTCTCACAGAATTTGGTGGAACCATCAAGTACCCCATCCTCTCCCACCCCTTCCAAGCCATCACAGGGCCGTTTGATTCCAGTGTGGCTTCCGTCAGCTCTTCCTGCTGGCCCAACCCTATTCCATTGCCACGTCTCTGGTGGTTACCACATAGCCTGATAATTGGTCTCCTTGCCTGGGTCTCACCTCCCTCTAATTCATTAACCACACTGAAACCAAAATTACCTGTGAAATATGCAAATCTGAGCACACTGTACCCTACTGAGAACAGGTGGCATTCCACAGCTCAGTCCTAACTCTGCCCCAACTGGCCCACCCCAATCCAGTCTCCTCTTCCACAGCCATCCTCACCTCCTACCACTCTCCTGGTCCTCTTCCTGCTCTGAGCACACAAGGCGTCTTTCATTCCTCAACTGCAATGTTCTTGCTTTCCAGAATGGGGACACACTATTTTCCCTTCAGGTCTTAGCTTGAATACAACATGTCCCTAACCCTTAGGATGGGCAGGAACTCCTCTGATAGGATTTCAGAGCAACTCTCCATCCTGCCCCTTTTGAACCTGATCCTATTATTTGCTAGGTGCCTGCTGATCTATTTGCCCTACTGGACACACTTGCGGGATGGCAATGAAGGGCCTTTTGCCCAGATTTTTTTTTTTAAGAGAGGGACAGTGAGAGAGAGAGAGAAAACAAATTTTATTTAGTTTTTCATGTGGCTTTTGTTGCTCTAACACCTCGCTGTGTTCATGGTGCTGGGTAATGAACCTGCGTCCTCACACATGCCAGGCAAGTGGCTCCTCCCAAATCATATATATTCTTTTTAAATTTTGAGATAGTGTTTCACTGTGCTCTCTGGGTTGGGCTCAATCTCCTGGGCTCAAGTGATCAGCCATATGAGTAGCCAGGACAACAGGAATGTACCTCCTCCACATCTGGCTCCCAAACTCTATCTTTAGTACTATGCCTGTGTACACAGCTGTCCAAGAAACTTTTGTTGAATGAGTTCTTGAATTCATTCTTGCCTTCTGTGCTCCATATTCACCATTTTTTAACAGTAGAAAAACTCTAAAATGTGCAGTTAGTGCCCAGGAAAGTGGGCCACAATTTTTAGTTCAGTAAGCATGCCTCATGTGTTGTTTCAAAATATCTTACTATCATAATAGCAGATAAAACTGAGAAAGGTTTCATCTTCTTTGTATGTCTAGAAAAGGTATCAACAGTGTTATGATAGTTACTCCACTGCCATTTTTGTATCAAAACTAGCCTATAATGAGAAGAAAATTAAATCTAACACTTCAAAATGCATGTTACTTCAATCCTAGTAACTCAATTTAAAAAGAACTCTTCTGGAGGCTGGAGCAGTGGCTCAGCGGTTATGGTGCTTGTCTGGCATGTGCAAGGACGCGGGTTTAAACCCCAGCACCACATACACAACGAAGTGTTGGAGCAACGAAAGCCACATGAAAAACTAAGTAAGATTGATTCTCTTTCTCTCTTTCTCACAGTCCTTCTCTCTTTAAATAAATAAATAAATAAATAAACTCTACTGGAAAAAAAAAATCCAGCCTTAAATGTCTTTTCCCCAAAGTGTGGGGAGGGGACAGGGGGTGATAAAAATGCTATAAATGTCACCTGCACCATTCTGTTTGCCCCTACACAGCCAGCTCCAGTCAAACAAATCCCTGAATGCAAATCACTGAATGAATACAAAGGAAACAAACAAACAGTAACAACAACAAAAAACCACATGGGTTGGTTGAGAATGTGTAAAAACAAACAGGGGTGACAGCAGCAAGCCAGCTGAGAGTCCTAACTTCCACACTTCTCAAAGCACTTGGCATCCATCTGCCTGTTCTATACTCCAAAAAAAAAAAATGGTTCATCAACCCTTCAGCCCCACTGGGAAGCAGACGCGCACAGAGGACAGAAACAGGGATGGAATCCAGCTTTTCTTTTTTTTTAATCTTCAGATAGGGTCTCGCTAAGTTGCTGAGCCTGGCTTTGAACTCCTGCCTTAGTCTCCAGAGATGGTGAGGTTATAGGCGTGAGTCACCCCACCCAACTTGGAATCTGGATTCTTTCTTATACCTGGGGGAGCAGAGAACGGCCACAGGAACACAGTTCAGTTTCTCATTAGCAGGAACCCTTTTCCCGCTCCCTCTTCTCCTTCCCTCTTTCCAAGGTAGATTCTAAGGGGCAGATCACAGAAAATGGAAGCAGCCAGGGTCGGCATGAGAGAGGAGAGAAAAATATTTCCCCTTCCATTTCCTCTTAATGTCACTAACCCTGCATTTCTCTAGAAAACTGTCAACACCAAACATTGCCCTGTGAGACTGAGCAGGTGTTTGTCAGGGAAGCCAGGGTCCACATGCCTCAGCTATCTGTCCACTGCTCTCTGAGGTGGAGAAGGTGACTGTCCACAGTGGATGCCC
Source organism: Aplodontia rufa (assembly GCA_004027875.1). Taxonomy (NCBI): domain Eukaryota; kingdom Metazoa; phylum Chordata; class Mammalia; order Rodentia; family Aplodontiidae; genus Aplodontia; species Aplodontia rufa. The sequence continues at coordinate 10,912 of PVKS010004679.1, forward strand.
TGTACCTAGGGCAGGGCCTGGCTCATGGGAAGCGTTGGTCATTTCTCCTCCTTGCCCACCTATGTGTTCACATGGAAGCAAAGCTTCTTGAGCATCTCGGAGCTCATGGAAAGAAGGCAGTCTTCTGCCTTGAAGTTTGCAGAAGCAGACATGTTCCCAGGTATGGGCAAGCAAGACAATCCCCGCCCTCCTCCATTAGTGCCTGGCCTTCGAATAGCACCTATTTGTTACCAAACATGCATACTGGAAAAAAAAAAAAAAAGGAAGCCCAGGAACAGTTTTAAAGTACCATATAATAAAATAATAAATCGATAAGCATTCAAAAATGCTTTTAATGAAAGAAATCATGGGCTGCAGTGGTGGCTCAGCAGTAGAGTACTTGCCTGGCATGCATACGGACTCATGTTTGAACCCTAGCACCACATACACAACTAAGTGTCAGAAAAACAAAAAGCAGATGCATAAATGAAACTGATTCTCTCTCTCTCTCTAAATAAATATATAAGAAATCATGTGAATGAGTTCCACATAATATGGCTTGAGAACTAAAATGCAGATGCTGCATGTGGAAGTCACAGGCCTTAAAACAGATTCCAGGGAGGGAGCATTCACTCACTATGTGCCAGGGACAGGGGCAAATCCAAACTCTGTCTCCAAGGGATACTAGAGCAACTTTCTACAGCGAGATAGTGTCATTCAGTGCAAGCCTTGAAAAGGTGCAGACACGTGACCAGTACTTCTGGTATTAATCCAAAGAAGCAGGCAGACAAGTACAAAGATTTCTATGCAAAAAACTTTCTTAACATCATGTATAACAGGAATGAAACAGAAACCACTTGAACATCTAACCCCAGAGGACTGGCTAAAGAATGATGGTATACATCCATGTGGCAGAATGCTAGCCCCAACCACCATATCTCAAATGCATGTTTCAAGCAAAGAAATGGTCTACGATATAAAGAATAAAAAGTTGCAGTTTCTTCTAACTGATATGTGCAAGAAAGAGATGAGAAGGCTATGCACAAAATACACATTTCCAAGTGGTGAGTGTGCATAAGACTCTTATTTTGCTCCTGATGCTTGTATTTTCCTTCTTTCTATAATAAAAATATTTATCCATAACTAGCATAAAATCAATATAGCTTTTTTAAAAAAATGGAAATCTTCAAAAGGAAGATAAAAGGGGACACTGCAGGTTTCCCCTGTAGCTTATGATTCTACTTCCAATTTTCTTTTATTTTTTGAGAAAATATACATAACAAAAATGTAGCATTTTAATAATTTTAATTGTACAGTTCAGTAGCATCGAAGACATTCACATTATTATACAATGATCATCACCATTAATCTCCAAAATTTTATCATCTCAAATTGAAACTGTCACTTTGGCCACTAAATAATTCCCTTCTCTCCTTTTCCCCAGCCCTGTAGACCCTATTATATCTTCTGCCTCTCTGAATGTGACTATTCTAGGTAACTTATGCAAGGTGCACCATACAACAGTTGTGTTTTTGAAATCTGGCTTATTTCACTTAACATGTCTTCAAAGTTCACCAATATTGAATACACCATAATTTCATTCCTGTGTGTGTGTGTGTGTGTAGTGTGGGGATTGAACTCAGGGCATCACACATTAGGTATGCACTCTACCACTGAGCCACATCCCCAGTCCAATTTCTTTCTTTTTTTTCTTTTTCTTTTTTCTTTTTTTTTAAAGAGAGAGGGACACTGAGATAGAGAGAAAGAGAGAATCAATTTTATTTAGTTTTTCATGTGGCTTTCATTGCTCTGAGACTGTTGTGTATGTGGTGCTGGGGTTCGAACCTGCATCCTTGCACATGCAGGGCAAGTGCCGTAACCACCGGAATCACTGCTCCAGTCCAATTTCATTCCTTTTTAAGCCTGAATAATAGTCCATTGTATGCACTGTATGTATATGCCATAATTTGTTTTATGTTAGTTTTTTAAAAGCAAATTTTAATTTTTAACCATGTCTGAATATCAAAATGATCAGCAGTTCATATAATTGAAGACATTCATCACTGGGAAAATTAAAAATACCAAATAGTGCAAATTAAGAGAAAAAGTTATTTCTCACACAGAGACAAACTTTACCTGCCTAAATACCACTAAAAGGATTGCCATGGAGCCATATTTTGGAATAGGAAGGAAAAATGGTGCCACATAGCACAATAACAAGGTGTGACTCCAACCCTGGGTGTCCCAGGACTGAACATCCATGTGCCATTTTGCACAAGCCATTACCAAGGCTAACACAGAAATCAGAATAGAGAGGAGATGGTTAAAAAGAACTTAAATGGGGGCTGGGGCGGTAGCTCAGCATTAGCTCAGCATTGGCTCAGCGGTTTCGGTTTCGGTGCTTGCCTGGCATGTCCAAGGTCGAGAGTTCAAACCCCAGCACCACCTACATAACAAAGTGTCAGAACAATGATGGTCACATGAGAAACTAAATAAAATCGATTCTCTCTTTCTCTCTCTCACTGTCCGTCTCTCTTAAAAAAAAAAAAAAGAGCTTAAAAAGGGGGCTGTAGTGGTGGTTCAGCAGTAGAGTGTTTGCCTGGCATGTGTGAGGACCGCGGTTCAAACCCCAGCAGTACTATATACACAACTAAGGGTTAGAAAAACAAAAACCAGATGAAAAAATAAATAAAACTTGATTCTCTCTTTCACTTTCTCTTTCTAAACAAAACAAACAAACAAAAAAACACTTTAATGAGGTTAGGTGATGTACATCTGTAATCCAAGCTACCTGGGAGGCTGAGACAGGAGGATGGCAAGTTTGAGGCTAGCCTGGGCAACTTAGCAAGACGTGTATCAAAATTAAAAAGAGCCGGGGATGTGGCTCAATGGTAGAGTCCTCAGAACTGTCAAAACAAAAACAACAACAAAAAAACCCCACAAAAAAACAAAAAACAAAAAAAAAGTAATGGGGCACAAGGGAACATTCGGGGCTGATGGAAATGTTCCATACTCTGGGTGTGGATTGGCTTGGATGTGCATTTGCCATTTTTCAAAACCTATGGACTAGTACACTTAACAGCTGTACACGTCGCTGTATATAAATTATACTTTACTTTTCAAAAAACAAAGAGAAACAGTCCTCCCCATCCCATCTCTGAAAGACTACACATCAGAGCAAATAAGAATTTCAGAAAAACAAAGGGGATCCTGCAATTCAGCTACTGGCTCTCACTGCCACCATTGCTGTTACGGTGGTAGGGCCCATCAGTGGATCTGGTCTCTACTGGCCCTGGATGAAGGCACAGGCTCCCTTCTATTCACTATTGAGCTCTGGTTTGCCTGGGGAGATCTGGTAAACACAGTGGACTGACTACCCACGATGCCAGGGCACCTGCTCAGGCTGAAGAAAGTCCCATCCCATAGGCGTGAGCCCCGGGAAGTCCGCCTCTGTGTGGGAGTGGAAATGAGGTGTGCCCTGTTGCAGGTCTGGCTCATTTGTTCCCAGTGATGCAATGCTGTATCTCAAACCCTTCCTACCCCAAAGAAACACAAGGTCTCTGGAAGGTCATGTGGGCACTGTGGTTTCCCACCCCAGAGAAACACAAGGTCTCTGGAAGGTCGTGAGGACACTGTGGTTTCCCAGTGTGAAGGCCAAGGTTGAGGAGGGCGGTACCCTGCCTCCCTTTCTGGGTTGGCTGCAAGCTGTCTTCTGGTTAAGGTGGTGCTGGACTAGGCTGGAATCATGAAGAGGTGAATGTTACCTCTTTCCTATTACGCATGATTATCTGTTACTCTTTGCACAATGCAGCTTTATAAAATGGCAAGTTTAGGCCACACATCGTGGGAGGCCTCATGTCCTAGCCATCATAAATTTCCTGCCAAACTGAGACATTCAGAAGTCAGTTTGTGTGTGTGTGTGTGTGTTGTAATCTGCTATTTCAGATGCTTCACATTAAAATGCATGACCCAGTGGCCAACATCTTCCTGGATTGTTTATTAAAGAGCACACAAACTTCTTATCATCTTAAAAACAGTCTTAGAAACAAAACAGCCACACCTAAGCCAAATGGCAAATCAGAACATGACAGCCAGGGAGTCAACTACTTCCCTTGACTTAATGTTATATTTTTACAAACAGCGGGGATTCTGAGAAACTCGCTGACGTGGATTCACTATAATTTTAGTGGAAGACAATAAACTGGAGTGACCAGCTCTTGGCATAAATGCCCACACAGAACTATGGCACCTAAAAGTTTCCAGATAAAAATACTCCTCTTCAGGTCACTCACAAAATAAAGTCACCTTTACTTCTCACGTTCTTGGAAACTAACCACACAGCTGACTTCCTCCCTCCTCCTAGCCTCATCTTGCTCCCTTGAAGAGAGTCTCTTTAACCTGGCAACAGATTCTGTTTTCAGTCATTTAATTCCAGTTAAATGTCTTGAGGTGTCTGGGCTTCACTTTTCAAGTCACCCTGGAAGACTGCAATCCAGGCATTCCCTATCTTTAATACACTCCCACCCCCAGCCTCAGGCAAAGGTCCTCACTGCACCTTATCTCTGCAGGTATGAAGGGCTAAAGAGGCCCCTTGGTGACAAGGCTGGGCGTGGGAGGGCCAGGAGTCTACCTCCTTGCCCAGAGGCTGGGGACAGTTCTCATCCAAGCTGCTAAGAAAATTGGATTCTTCCTGAAAATGTGACCTCTGTAGGGAGAAGCAGTCCTCTCACAGGGCCAAAAATGTTACAGTTGCCCAAAGTCTCCCCATACTAGTCCTATGAAATCTAAAAACCTGCTGGGCGTGGCGGTGCACACCTGTAATCTCAGCTACTCTGGAGGCTGAGGTAGCAGGGTGGAGTTCACCTGGGTCCATCCCTAGTATGGCAAACAAATAGACAAAATTAAACCAATCAAGGGCCTGCAAACTGACTTACAGCAAAGTGCACTCCCTGAAAGCTGGTCAGTCTGTCACTAAGGACCCCATGCCATTTCCTGCACCAGAAGGACAGGCTTCTTAGGTATGTCTTTCTCTATGGGAATAAAGAGCCCTTTGCTCTGACAAATAACCAAGTGATCTGCCGCACCAGGAAGGGCATGAGCAACTCTTTCGGTATGAAGCAACCATCTAAAATCGTGCTGCATAAACCTTCCAGCTGACCGAGATAAAAGTCTGAAAGGCGGTCTTTGTCACTTTAAGCTCCTCTGTTCTCATAGTGCCACAGAGGTATTTGCTTGTTGGACTAGGACCTGAATGACCCCAACGTCATGGAAATAGCAAAAATAAGCAAACAAAAACAAAGTCTGTGTTTGTTTGACTTCGTGTGAAGCCGCTAGTTGACCTGCCCTGTCCCTGTCTTCATCTCTGTGCATGGTGCTATCCATTCTGATGATCTGAGTAGTTAGAGAGGAAAGGTGGAGGTCACAACATCCCACGAGAACTCTGCCCAAACACTTTGCTGGTGCAGCAGCAGCCCACAGACTCAGCATGCAGCTGCAGGGCACCGCCACCTGCTGCACCATCCCCTCTGGACACTCGCTCTGGCTCTCTGAGTGCACAGCAGAGGTTTCATGACTGTATTTTTTGTTTGCTTTTTAACCAGGAACTAAGCAATTGGGGGGCAGGGACTATGTCGAATATGGCAATGTTCCCTTTTCATGTTCAAAGAGTTACTTCAGGGACATTGACTTTAGAATTTTTTGAGAACATAAGCAAAATTAGTTAAGGAAAAGTCGGGCACAGTGGAGCACACCTGTAATCCCAGCCTCTTGGGAGGCTGAGGCAGGAGGATTGCCAAGTTCAAAGCCAGCCTGAGAAATTTAGCAAGGGCCTATCTCTAAATAAATAAATGAAAGAGTGAAATAAAATAAAATAAATAAAATTTTAAAAAACAGACTCAGGATGTGACTCTGTGGTTAAGCACCCATGGATTCAATCTCTGGTACAAAAAAAAAAAAAAAAAAAGAATTAGAGAAGGAAAATAAGTGTCACAAACTGGTACATATGTTTTCCCCAAAGGAATTCTCCAAAGTTTTTTATTCTTCTTTTTTCTTTTTTTCCTGGCATTTTAGAGAATTTTAGTTTTCTGGGTCCAGAGCACATCTGAAATAGAAAATTAAAAAGCAAGAACTCAATGCATTTTGGCTATTTTTGTTCCATTTCTGTGATCATTATTAAAGTGGTTAGGTGGACATACTGTGCAGCAAGAAGAGAAAATTTATAGTTGGCCACTGGTTAGTAGAAAAATGATAAAAGTAGTTACATGACCTAAAAAAAATTCTTTGAAAAACCCTACTACACACACACACACACACACACACACACACACACACACGCGGAGTTCTACTCTGCTATTAGAGAGAACGATATCATGGCATTTGCAGCCAAATGGATGGATGCTGAGTGAAATATCCCAAACTCAGAGACTTAAAAGCTGAATGTTTTCTCTGATATGCAGACACTAGGGTAAAACCTAAGATAGGGTGAAAGTTAGCTCAGTATATTTAATAAACCCACCACCAAAGTTGAAATTTCACATAACTATGAAGGTGCGGGTAGCAGGGACGGCAGAGGGGAGAGAGGGAAAAGGGGGTTATTGATATGGCTGGTAACACTTGGCTCCCATGAGAAGCCAAACTACACACAATCAGGCAGAGAAACTCAGAAATTTCCAAAATTAATGTGCATGTGTAGGCTTATTTCTATCTCTAGCATGGGAGTATTACAGTGGAGACATGAGATCAGGGAATGGATGAATGGGGAGATCCTGGACTAGGGTCAGCCTTAGCTTACTATGTCAATACCCATGTATGCATGAATATGTATCAACAATTCCCTCCAATAGGTAAGACTATGTTGAACAAATAAACAAAACAAAACCCTACCACACATCCAAGGGTCTCATAGGGCCCTCAGAAGTAATGGCCATCTGGGGCTCAAAGTCAGTTCCCGTTGGCTGGTGTCAAACCCCGTGTTGAGTGTTTTGCATGTCACTGTCAGGGGACATCCTTGAGTGCCCAGCACAAGGCAGCCACTCACAGGCCTCCAAAAATACTCCATTATGTTTTACATACTATATTTATTTATTTATTAAAGTACAGAAATATACAGAATAGTCTAGATGTTCAATATCAGTAGTTCAAATATTAAAAAAAAAAGAGGGGCTGAGCGGCTTGGCAGTTACAGCGTTTGCCCGGCCTGCGCGAGTACAAGGGTTCAAACCCCAGCACGCACGTACACAACTAAGTGTCAGAGCAACGAAAACCATGTGAAAGACTCAATAAAAATTGATTCTGTCTCTCTTTTACTGTCCTTCTCTCTTAAAAAACAAAACAAAACATGAAAACTCAATGATCCACACAAAAAAGGATCAAGTTCAGTTATTAAGAAAATTCACTCATGTGGGTGCTCATACCCAGATAAGGCTGCAGAAAATAGGGGGTTTTCCACAACAACTAGGGTCACAGGTGCTCAAAAATACCTAATTTATCTTAAAAAAAAAAAATAAACAACACTCAAGTCATTGTGTTATGTAAAGCCAGGAGTTTTAATGATTTTTATTTGCTAACTCACACAGGATATGCCAGGATCTCTCTTCCACCCACTCCAACATGACCTACCCTATCCTTCCAAATCAAACAAGGAAAGCAGGGTACAGTGGCCACCCCGTAGTCCCCACTACTCAGGAGGTTGAGGAGCACTTGAGTAGAGGAGGTGAGATCAGCCTGGGCACCCATTTCAAAAAACAAAAACAAACAGGAAGAAAGGAAGGAAGGAAGAAAGGAAGAAAAAAAGAAAGAAAGAAAGAAAGAGAGAAAAGCAGGCAGGGCTGGGGATTAGCTGGTGATGAGTGCTTACCTAGCATCCTGAAGGCCCTGGATCAGCCCCCAGCCTGGGAACATGGGGGCAAGGTCAGACACAAGCAACAAGAAAGTGGGGAGAAATGGAAACCGAATCAGTAACCGCTAATGTAAACAGAGCGAGGCCCGTCACATCTGACAAGCGCAGCGCTACCCCACACTCGAAACACTGCCTTTCAAGAATCTGCTCTGTTATTAGAAAGACATGCAGACCTTGTCTCCAGGTACGAAGGACATGCCTGGAAAGAAGGCTAGTCGTCATCCACCTCAACAGTTCAACAATGAGTAAACCTACCAACCACAGGATTATACCTCCCTGGCTCTTGAAACAACCTACCTACCTAAGTCATCTAAAAAGACCTACTCCGGGGTTGAATGCTTTCACTCATTTGTGGAGGCTGGAGCTAAAACCAGGCCTGTGGGAAAGTAGTTAATCTCTTGTATTAGATCCAACAAAGGCATAGTAACATATAATCTAGGGCAATCATAGATATGTAGTGGGGAGGGGATAGGGTACATGGGGGAGAGGAGCGGGAGGGAGAATAGGGAGGGATCTAGGGGGTAATTCTGGTTTAAGAGTATATGCATATCATATTGTTACTTTAAATGCATTTATGATTGTACAATAACCTCAATTCCTTAATAAAAATATTAAAAAACAAAAATAAATGAAAAGAAGTACTCCAAATGTAGACAGACATCAGAAGAGATTTGGGAAACACGACACAGAAGCGAGGATCAACTGTGGACATCACAGTGTCCTTGACTAAATACAGTCTGCAAGAAGGGCGTGAACTCATTTTCTACGTATGAATGAGAAGCCTAAATAGGCACCAGAATGGCAGAAAGCACACGGTCCACTTGGTACACAAGGGTGTCCCCTGAAACTTTACATTACAGAAAAACAAATAAGAAACCTCTGCGTTTAAACAACAGGGCAGCGCACAGCAGGAGGGTTAAGGCAGACTCAGGTAGTCAAATATTACGCTGCCATCGAAAGTCACACTTAAGTATTTTTAAATGACTCAGGAAAAATGCTTCAACTTGGCAGGAGAGACCCAAATTATTAAGAGTTTTCTCTTCAGAGAGGAATTAGCGGTTCTTTCCATCCCTTTTTAGTAATTACCAAACTTTAAACAACAGGCATATATTACTTTAATAATTAGAGAAAAGAATTACTTTGAAATCTACTTCATTAACATAGAATGGAATGGGTGGAAGAAGAAAAAAAAAAAAGCAAAAAGATGGAAGATGTCTCCCATAGTTGCTAAGGAACAGCTTGAGATTTTCTATGTCTATGTTTAAGCACTTTGGAAGGTGGGCCTCAAGGCCAGCTCTGCCTGGGGAGGTCCCTTCCATGGCTCAGTGACCCTGGATGAAGAGCCCCTTCCCAGTAAGGGCTGGAGCCACACACTGCATTCACCCTCTTTCATTCCCATACCTCCTGGTCTAAAGGGAAACTTTTGTTTCTCTTTTGTTTTATTGGGAGGGGGGGGGGTGAAAGGAAGAGGGGAGGATGTGGTTCTCTACCCAGTAGCCAGGAAGAACGTGCATTAGGCGTCTTTTTCTTGCCTGCCCCATTTCCTATTTTGTGACATTCATAATTTGAGACCCTCTTATACTTGGAAGCCTAACTCTAGGTTTCCTAAATTAGAAAGGGTGGGCTGAGGAAACATTTTAGCATTCTTGTTACACATCTCCAATAACTGTAACAATCCATATGCAAAACTCTTCCTTCACAGATAAATACCTTGGGTCTTGGAAGGATCACTTTGGATCCTATCAAATTCTGGGACTCATTCAGAACCATGTGAATACTGAAGTTACCAGTGAGGCTGGAAGAGTGGGTTATGGGGGCACTCTGAAGAACACTTTTCCTCTTGTGAGAACAATTGCGATTTTCTTTTCTTTTTCAAAGTCTTCACAGCAAAGGAGTCCTTAACATTTTAAGTGCTATTAAGTACCTTTCAAAACCATTCTCTAATTTATTCTACATAACTTGGTGGTCTTGGTATGTAAGGAAATCAAGGATTTTGTTTAAAATTTAATTTTAAATAGAAACAACAGTCCTTTCAGCATGGTGAAATCAAAGTACATTTGCAGGTACTTTAAAATACATTGTTTAAACACAGTGCAGCATCCTCCTTTACTTAGCAACCTGTACAGTTCTAATGATAAACACTGACTTTAAATAATTTTATCTTGAGGTATCTTCTCATACCTGCCCCCCCACAATGGCTATGCCAACCTTATTGAAATGAGATATGGTTTTGATTTAATTATTTGAGTAATGAACTTTTGTTTATAATATCCCTTTCATGGGAACCTTCTTTATGATTGCCCTACATCTGTTGAGTCTTCAAAGTTCAAAATATGACAAGATTAACAGACAGAGAATCTGAAAAGCCAGAATTTATTCCTAAGTTTCTACGAATCCTGCACACATTTAATTGTGTAAGCCTGACTAGAGGAAGCAGACAGTGGATGGAGAGGGGCCAGGTGGGTGTGAACTTGAACTTCTGCTCTGCCATTTACTGCCTGTGTGATCTTGGGCAAATATGACTTACCAAGCCTAAGCTTCTCTCAGTCTTCCTTCAGGCATAACATATGCTGAAAACAGTATAAGCACATACTAGGTGCTCACTGAATATAAGTGAATCATGTTTTAGATTTTCAGTCTGTAAAAATGGAGACAAAACGATAATTCTAGATATAGTTATCATAAAGTTTTACATACTTAGAGGATTGTACAAACATTACTTTTATTTTTGGAATAATAGATATATTCTCATTCTTTTCTATGGTACTTGTTTAATCCTATTCCATTTAACTTTTTTCTTTGGTGTAGAATTCAAGCCCATCCCCAATGTCTCTGTCACTCTGTCACAACCACTAAAAAATAAAAATAAAAATAAAGAAAGGAAGGAAAAGAAAAGAAAGTGATAATTGCTAGAACAAATATTTCATAATATGGACTTCCTTTCTGATTGTGCTAAAAACGATAGAGAAATGTGTATACAATATGATAATGTTCTATTTGCAGTGTATGTTTTGCATTATCATACCAATAGATGATGGTGGTGGAGAATATCAGGAATCTCTGGATAGACTGACAACGTTTCTAGGTAGCCCCTACTTCCGCATGCGCTTGGTACTCTGAGATTCTTAGTGTGTGATTCCTTTACATGGCCACATCTATGCAGCTTATTCAGTTTTCAGGGGAGTCTTGCAAATAGCAAGACTTCCATTCTAAAAGTTCTGTCCACATTTTCTAAAGGAATCATAAACCGGAGTTTGTAGTCATAAAAAACTCTCATCCAAGAAACATTAAAATTAGTCCCTGTCCTTTTGTTCTTTGAGAGTCAGAGGCCTAAAAGCCAATGAGATTATATTTAAATTGCATTTCTCACTCAGTTGGGAATCTCCTCTCCAACTTAGGGTTTGACACAGTAACCACCACCACATAATATATCTGCCCAGGGGGTGGCTGAACTCACATGTGTCCATCCCCCTAGAACCACCAAAAAGGGGAGAAAAAAAAGAAAAAACCCTTCCGAATAAAAGAGCATTTTAGTCTAAATGCTTTAAAGCACAATAAAGAGAAGAAACAAGCCAATTAGTAAAAAGTAACTGTAAGCTTGACTTCTGAAAATATGCAACTCTCAGCCCCAAAATCTCTTCCTGGGCCTTAGAATGCAATTGCATCCCGCCGAGGCCCTGAGGGACGGGGGCGGGGAGGGGGCGGGGGACGCGGACGGTCCCCACGGGCAAAGCTCAGGGTACAGTGCCCTGTCGCTCCAGAGAGCCTGCAGCGCTGGATTTGCAATGACGCCACATGGAGAAAACATAAAAAATAAGGACGACAGGGCAGCATGAAGCACAAATGCATTTCCCCTCTTTCCCGGTCCAAGGCATGGAGTGGGAATTGGAAATCCCAAAGTAGACAAGATAATCAATGGTCGACATAACAAGACACGTTTGGGACAGTCCTCCTTACCTAGGCTATAACACCAAAATTTTAAAAATTAGAAACACCTGGGAAATCAACTTGTACACATTATAAGACAAAATCTCCCCACCATTCCCATCTCCACCAACCCTGGATAAGTAAAACCCCAGCACCTGAGCTACTAGAAAGTACCTTTGAGTTATGCACTCAAGGTTTACATAATCACAAATTACATAATACTCCTCCTGTGCACTAAAAATCCTTCTATAGGTGAAGTTCCACACCACCCGGTCAAGGTTTTTTTACCATTTTCCAGAGAGAGCTGGAAAAGTCGCCTGAATAACTGGGAGGAAGAGAGGGAATGGGGTGCTGGAAAAGTCATCATTGACAAGCTGCAGATTCAAGCAAACGTCCTAGGATAACTGGGGCGCGGAGCAGGTGACTGCCCTCCGGTCCATCCCTGGCGCCCGACGTCTAAGGCCCAGGCGGAGCGAGCGAGGCGCAGGGTGCGGGGCGCCGGGCGGCGCGGCCGGGGCGGGCAGGGGGCGCGGCCGGGGCTTACCTGCTCCCCGAAGTCGATGGCTATGTTGGTGATGCCCAGGGGCACCAGGAACCGGATCAGGGGCCAGTAGTGCGTGAGCGCCGGGAATTTCACCATAGTCCCCGCCGTGGGCTGACCCCACACACATCTGCCGCCGCGAGGGGACTCTGCAGGGAGGCGAGGGGCGAGCGAGGTCGCGGGCGGACCGAGGCCGCGTCCGGCGGGGCCTCGGGGCGGCGGCTGCTCCTCGCGGCTGCGGCGCCCTCTCCAAGTGCGGCTGCTCTAGCAGGAGATCCGCAAGCTCAAGTCCATCCCTGCTGCCCTCCCACACAACAAAGATCTGCCGGGAAAAAAAAGAGGAGGGACGGCGGCGGCGGCGGCGGCAGGAGGCTCTGCTGACAGCGGCTCCATTATAAGCGCTCTGGGGCCCGGAAATAAATAAATAACCGCGCGCACGAGGCGCCGCCGCCGCCGCCGCCGCCGCCGCCGCGCGGAGGAAATCAGGGGCGGGCGCGGAGGCGCGGACACCGCCGGCGGCCCGGGCGGGGCGGGGGGCTGGGGAGGGGCCCGGCCGGGCCTCCGCGCCGCGGCCTCCACCCAGCCGCCGCCGCCAGCGCTCGTCTCGGCCGCGGGGGGCGCTGCACACGCACAGGCCGCGGGGCGCGCCGGGTGGGACGCGCCGCGGTGCCTCTGCCGCCGGCCGGGGAAGTCGGGCTGGGGCGCGGCGCCGAGGCCCGCGGGGACCCGGCGCCCGGAGAGGGCGGCGGGGGAAGGCAGGGCGCTGGGCCACCTCGAGGACCCGGGCTGTCCCGGCTCGGCGGTCGTACCCTCGAGTCCACGCGTCATCCCAGGAGGGCCAGGGCGTCGGACCTGGGAACCCGGGCAGGCGACAAGAGCGAGTTGGGATCCGGGCGCAGGGACCGTAGGCAGCGGGACTGGGAAGGCCCCCGGCCCCACTGGCGGGCGCCGCGCGTGGCCCATCACAGGGCGCTTGGCCTCGATGTGGGCGGAGGTGCGGGCAGCAGCTCCCGGCCCGCGCTGGGGACCCGGGAGAAGTGGAGGCGCCGCTCCCGGAGGGCCAGAGGGACCAGGGTCACCGGGAAGGGAGCCTTTCCTTCAGGATCTCCAGGGGCTTTGGTGACCCGCTTCCCTGGGGGCACGTGCAGAGGGCAACAGGGACCAGTCCCTGTAGGCTTCCAGGCTAGGGCTGGCTACCCTCAGAAGACCTCAGACTGGTCTCTAGCACTTTGCTAACACTGTGCAACTGTTTTGTTTTGTTTTTTTAAGTCAACTCCTAATGCCTTTCTTTAAAGGGAAAGAAAGAAAATTCTGTTTTATAATACTGTCCCCAGTGATTTCCAGATAATTAGTTGCTGTGCTGAGAGGCTTACTTAAAACTCAGATATGCCAAAGCAGCATCCATTCTGCGCCCCAGCACCCTACCACGCGAAGGTGACAATCTGGTGAATGAAAGGACCTCCTTCCAGGACTGGCTTCATGGGCCTGTGACCTGTGCAGTGACTTAGCAGCACTTGTCATTGACATAACACTGTGCTGTTGTCCTCTTGAAATTGTTAATTTGTGCACAAGGAGCCTTGCGTTTTCATTTTGCACCGGGCTGGGCAAATTATGTAGGCTGTCCTCCCTACACACATGTTTTAAAGTTTAATAAGCATAATGAATTAAAGTAGCTTGTTGAAAGCACTAAGATATTTTATGCTTAGGAATGAACCTATTTTCTCACGTTTAGCTTTGTGAAGCTTATGTTCATAGTAAGCTTGAGACCTGTATCTTCTGGAAAGTATTAAATGTTTTCCCATTTTATGCCCTTTAAAAATACATCTTTAAATTCTGCACAGTCTGAACAAGGTCTTGAGAAATAGGAAAGCTCATTTACCTGCAGTACCATGTTACACCAAATTATGTCACTTATAATTAAAATGAACCTTTAGTAATTCTTTATTCTGTTAACTATGTCAAATAGCAACATTTAAAAGATTTTCCAGCTAAACAGGAAGTTTTTAGGTAAGGTAGGAGCAAGTTCCTGAAAGGTGTGTTTCAATGTGGTTGACTATGACTTTAAGTATACAAAGAGTTATTTAAAGGAATTCTCTGAGAAAGAGTTCTTTTCTAAAGCAAATATGGCCTCCTGGTCGAGCTAATCTAGTCTAGGTTTTCATAGACTCCTTTCACTTAAAGCGATTTAATTACACGACCTCTGTCTACAATGTGGGATTCATGAAGGCCTAGATCAATCCTCATCAAGGCCAGCTTGCTTTCACTGATCTCTGGTCAGGGGCCACCACTTCCCTGCTGCTGTTGACCCAAAAGAACACTTTTGATCCTAAGGCAGAGGAGTGAGAAAATTCTGGTAAATCAATGAAAAGCTGGCATCAGGGGCTCGGGACGTAGCTCAGTGGCAGAGTGCTTTCCCTGGCATGCAGAAAGCCAAGGGTTCTCTACCTAGTACCAAAAACTAAAAATGTTTGAGTATTTTAAAAGTATATTTTTAAATGAATAATTACATGCCATCTTTGACTTAGAGAACATTTTTGAGATTTGTGAAAGTGAATGAGGCACTGAAGAGTCAAAATTGGATAACAGAATTTAAAGGGTATTTTGCCCATCCCCCTTTTTAAACTTAGTAGTTGTTTGTAAAGATAACTCTAGAATATAATTTATAATGAATAGGAATTTTTCCCAATTACCTGGAAGCCAAGAAGAGATCCCAAAATTATTTAAATTAGATTGCAAGAGTGTTATCTTTTAGAAAATATAGCTTTCTATTCTGTTTTAAAATCTTGTATTTTATTGCTTTTAGCCAAACATCCTTACAAGATTTATAAACCCTACACTCAACAGTGCACATACATACAGAGAAAATATGATCAACTACTTACAGAAGTTATAACAACTGTGATACGATAATGGACAATTATTACTTTCCTTTCGTACTTTTCTATGTTTAGCATAATGAGCATATGTAAGTTTATAAAAAGAAGACATTTTAAAAATATTCCTAAAGCATACAAAGTAGTACTGATTTCAGAGCTGGAAAGTTATGTTTTACCCAACAGCTTCCTAAATGACCAGCAATACCATTTGAATGCCTATATTATTGTTAAGCCCCGTTTTTGAAGAAGCTAATGCAAAAAGAAAGAATAAACATTACAAAGGTCTAATTTTCAGCACCCCCCCCCCACAGACTTGCTCTTAAATTAGTAAGTTCAAGTTACCCCCAAGGAACACCTGTTACAAAGGACAGAATCCAATATTATGCTTCTGACTCTTCAGTTCTAGAACTCTGTAACTCAGACCTTCTTGACACAAGTAGCCCAAGGACATCACATGGGAATTGAAGAGATGACCATGGTTTGGAAGCAGATACCATGCAAATCTGTGTACACTTGTCTGATGAAATTACCTACGTTGATCACACATAATTACCCTGTTATATATTTAGTGTAACCAATGTATTTAACAGTTTTGATGGAAGGCTTAGTCCTGGATATTGGTGTCTTGATATTTAAATAAGTCATGAACCTCCCCACATGCAGTGGACCAGATATAAATCCAGGCCTTATAGCTCTTTATGATGGCCTAGTACAATTTTGTTCCATTGAAAGACAAAGACTTTGTATCTACCTATTTAATTGTGTTCATATAAACATCATCTTATGGATGAAGTCATGATTTCTTCTTAGATTTTAGCTTTCAGAGAGCAAAAAGAGAAATTGTTTCCCTTTCTCCAATTGTAAATTTTACTTTTGCTATCTCGGTGTCATTCCAGCCCAAATCCTAGCTGTAAATTGCCTGGGGAAACGATCGAAGTCCGTTTCTGTATCCCACCCACATGCCGAGGATGGTTGGAGGCGGGAGGTGACTGCCGGGTAGTTAGCTATAACTAGTTAGATAAGTTCCTCCAAGAGTCACAGTTCTCACTTTTTTTTGTATACATCTGTTTATTTTTATAAAGAGAGAGGGTCAGAGAGAGAGAGAGAAAGAATTTTATTTAGTTTTTCATGTGGCTTTCATTACTCCCAGACTTTGTTGTGTATGTGATGCTGAGGTTTGAACTCGCATCCTCACATATGCTGGACAAGCGCTGTAATTGCCGAGCCACCACTGCAGCTACTACAGTTCTCACTTTTAATGACTTCTCACTGTGTCTCCCTCTCTTCCTTCTCCTTCCCCCCTTTTTTCAGCTGGAGGGGGGAGTACTAGGAATTGAACCCAGGGTGCTTTACCACTGAGCTACATCCCTCGTCCTTTTTTATTTTTTATTTTAAGGCACAGTCTCACTAAGTTGCTTAGGGTCTCACTAAGTAGCAGAGGCTGGCCTTGAATTTGTGATCCATCTGCCTCTCTCTGGTCTTTGGTATTACAGGATTATAGGAGTGGGCAACCATGCCTGGCTTAATGACTTTTTTTTTTTTAAATCAGAGGCATTATCTGACTTTTTTTTAAAGAGAGAGAGACAGTGATAGAGAGAGAGAATCAACTTTATTTAGCTTTTCATGTGGCTTTCGTTGCTCCAACACTTTGTTATGTACTCAGGGCTGGGGTTCGAACCCTACACGCATCTTTGCACATGACAGGCAAGTGCCATAACCACTGAGCCAGCACCCCAGCCCCGGCTTAATGACTTTTAACAATATTTTAAAGAGATCACAAATGCTTCAAAATGTGCTTTAAAAAGAAATGGGGACCTTGGGTGTGGTGGCACAAGCATGCCTATAATCCCAGCAACTCAGGAGGCTGAGGCAGTATGATCACCATTTCAAGGCTGGCCCCAGCCACTTATTGAGGCTCTAAGCAACTTAGTGAATCCCTGCCTCAAAATAAAAAAAAAAAAAAAAGGTGGAGGGAATTTTCTACATACTGATATGGAGAGTGATCTTTAAGTGAGAAAGCAAGGTACCAAATCATGAAATGGCATGCTATTTGGGGGCAGGGGGAAGGGAAAGAAATATAAATGTAGGTGGGAACATCATGTGTGCGTGTAAATTTTCTTATATTTTAGAAAAGACACACTAAAAGGATAAGCCCAAAATTAATTATTTATCTACAAGGGAAGGAAAAAAACAGAGGAATAGGGATGGAAGAAAGACTTCTCTTGAATGTACCTTATTATCTGATTTTGGCTTCAGAAACATTCATGTTTTACATATTGAAATAATAAAAGGAAATCAATAGAAAACATACATTGTGGATAGCAGACAAATTCATACACATTTTTTCTTGCTTATTTTTGTTTAATTCCAAGGAAAGGACTTGACACAGCTTCAATCAAAGCACAGAACTTTTTTTTATGAACTTTTATAAATTTTTATTTCTTTATAATTGTAAGACAATAAAGCATTTGGAGAGTTATGTTGCCAGGTCAATTATGTAATCTGATGCTATTGTGTATTGGTAAACCATTAACTCACTCCTACCACTAAAAAGTGGCCTCAAATCAGAAGTTAAGTTTTGGGATGGATTCTGTCCATGCCACACAAAAATAACACCACTCCCACCAACTGACTTGGGATTTGGGGAGTCAAGTGTTTTATACAAGTGAGCATTTGATAATTCAGTGCTTCCTATTTGGCTCATTAAGGTGAAACAGAAAAGTAAGTGTACACATACTCATCCTGGCTCTGCAAACCTTAGCGCTGGCAATTCTACATGAACAGAATGGACAAGAAAGATGTAACCAAGATCAGAATATAACTACTTTCCCTTCTCCTTTTCCCTCTCTTCAACTTGTTCTATTTAAATGACCAGATTAATACCAAATGACTGTATTTAGCTGAGTGTGTTGGCGCACACCTGTAATCCCAGAAATTTAGGAGGCTGAGTCAGGAGGATCGTAAATTCAAAGCCAGTCTCGGCAATTTGGTGAGGGCTTGAGCTACTTAGGGAGATCCTGTCTCAAAATAAAATATAAAAGTGGGCTGGAGATGTGGTAAAGAACCCCTGGATCTGTTTATTTTTTAAAAAATCTTTTACGGAGATTTCCTGTGTAACTCTAGCTCACTTTGATAATTTCTTTTCCATTTTATATTTTGGCAAAGAATAATGACCGCACTACTTTCTATTTCTAGTGTGTAAGTTTGCAATCTACCATATAATATCAAATTTTCTGAGGGGGGACCTATTTAAAATGCTACTGCATCTCCTTTCACCTCCTCCCACTTCTCACTCCCACCCCCAACACAATAATAGACATGAAACAAAACATTTGAGCTCATTTCCCCACGAGTTTTTATGCTTTTATCTTTCATCTCCAGGATGACAAATATATTATCTTTTTCACCATAGAGTTAGTACTGATTAGGCTGCTTTAGCAATTTTTTTTAAAGAGAAAGGGACAGTAAAACAGAAAGAGAATCAAGTTTATTTAGTTTTTCATGTGGCTTTCATTGCTTCAACACTTCCTGTGTGCATGGTGCTGGGGGTGGCACTTGATTGCTTGCTCCTGCTAGGCAGGCGCTGTAACCATTGAGCCACCACTCCAGCCTCCTCTTTCGCATTTTGATAATAAATAGAGACTAGATTCTCCTGCTCCTCAGACTTTGTGTCCCAGAGAAGAGGTAGGCCAGCAGCGGTTTTTTTGGATTGTTATTTCGTTTTAATCAGGACTGTTTCTCTCTCTCTTTTTTTTTTTTTTTTAAGAGAGAGGGACAGTGAGAGAGACAGAGAAAGGGAGAAAGAACTTTATTTAGTTTTTCACTTGGCCTTAGTTGCTCTAACACTTGTTGTGTACGTGGTGCTGGGGTTTGAACCCAGGTCCTCATGCTTGCTAGGCAAGCACCGAAACTGCTGAGCCACTGCTCCAGCCCCAGTGTTTCTCTTTTTTAGGGTTAGTAATTCAAAGTAGTTATTCATCAGATAAACAAGTAGTGGAACATCACCACACATGACGTACATAGCTTATCCCTAGAGTCCTAAACCCCATTAGAGGATTTTTACACTTGGAACTTTTCCTAATTTCAAGATAATATTCCCCTACTAATTATAGGATTTTATTTGTGACTCAATAGATTGATTACAAGGAAACCAATGTCATTTTTATCTCTATGTAGATCAGTTCACTTGCTTAATTCATTTGGCAGCCTCTTTGGAGTTCCTACTGTGTGCCGTGTGTGGTACAAGATGCTGAGTGTATTGTAGTATTGAACAAAACAGTTGTAATCCCCCTAAGATGGGAAACAGTGCAAGAAGTGCTCTCTGAACACTCCCATTCAGTACTGTAATAGAGATCCTAGCCAATGTGACAAGTACATAAAACAAACAAAAGGAAAACACATGGGGCTGGAGTGGTGGCTCAGTGGTTATGGCGCTTGCCTGGCATGCATGAGGATGTGGGTTCAAACCCCAGCACCACATACACAACAAAGTGTCGGAGCAATGAAAGCCACATGAAAAACTAAATAAACTTGATTCTCTCTTTGTCTCTCTCACTGTCCCTCTTTCTTAAAAAAAAAAAAAAAAAAAAAGGAAACACATGGGAAAGAAAAACTAATTCTGTATTCATAAATGATGTGAAAATCTGTATAGAAAGTCTCAAAGATTCTGTAAGTGTTATGGTTCGGATACTAGGTGTCCCCAGAAAGCTTGTGTGTGAGACAATGAAGGCTTAGAGGTGAGATGATTGGGCCTTGAAAGCCTTAACCCAATCAGGGAATTATTCCTGTGATAGGGATTAACTGGGTGGCACCTGAAGGCATTGAGGGCGTGGGTGGAGGAGGTGGGTCATTGGAGGTGTGCTGTTGGGGTACATATTTTGTATCTGGTGAGTGGTGTCTCTACTTCCTGATCATCACATGAGCCACTTCCCTCCAAACAGACTCTTCTGCCATGGTTTCAACCTCACCTTGAGCCCCAAGGAATGGAGCCTGCCATCCTTGGACTTGAAACCTCTGAAACTGTGAGCCCTTAAATAAGCTTGTCCTCCTTAAAAATTGTTCTCCTCAGGTCTTTTGGTCATAGCAATAAAAAAGCTGAAAAAAACAGTAACTACCAGAAGTAACATGCACTTAAGGGCACAGGGCACAGTCTCAAAGTAATCCTATGAATTTACTAGTATTTGTGTGTGTGTGTGTGTGTGTAAGCAGATGCATTAGTACCAAGGTTAGGTAAATTGTCTAAAGTCTCACAACTAATAAACAGCAAAGATTGTACTCCAGTCCTGATATTCATGGCTTACAAGATATCAATTGCCATTCGAGGGCTTCTTAAACTTCATATGTGTAAAGTGCAGTCTCAGTCCTCACCTTCAGTTTGTAATTGAGATTCTAGGACAGGATGAGTTCTGGGAGAACCGCATTTTCATGAGAACTCCAGGAGATTCTGATGCAGTTCATATAAACAACCTCAACTATATATGGGCTGCAGATGATGGTCTCACCTTGGCAGCAGGTATACATTCCAAGACCCCAAGTGGATGCCTGAAGCCTTGGATACTGCCTAGCCCTATATGTACTATGATTTTTCCTATACATACGTCCATATCTACTATAAAGTTTAATTTATGAATTAGGAGGAGTAAAAGATTAACAGTAATAAATATTTAATAAAATAGAACAATTAAAATAATATGCTGTAATAAAAGTTATGTGAATGTGGTTTTGCTCTCTCAAAATATCTTACTTGACTATACTATATTTTAAGATAGTGGTTGATTATGGCCAATTGAAATCATGGAAGGCAAAAGCATGGTTAGTTTTTTTTTTTTTTTCCCCACCAGGATTGAACCTAGGGGTGCTTAACCAATGAGCCACATCCCCAACCCTTTTTTTATATTTTTTATTTTGAGACAGGGTCTTGCTAAGTTGGTTAGAGCCTGGCTTTGAACTTGCAATCCTCCTGCCTCAACTTCCTGATTCATTGGGATTACAAGTGTGTGCCACTGTATCTGGCTCCGTGCATAGTATTCTTTTTTTTTTTTTTTTTTTTTTTTAAAGAGAGAGGGACAGTGAGAGAGACAGAGAATGAGAGAAACAACTTTATTTAGTTTTTCACATGGCCTTCGTTGCTCCAACACTCAGTTGTGTACGTGGTGCTGGGGTTTGAACCTGGGTCCTCGTGCTTGCCAGGCAAGTGCCAAAACCGCTGAGCCACCACTCCAGCCCCTGTGCATAGTATTCTTGATTGTAAATGCTATTTCAGATAGTAACTCCAAACAGGGAAAACTGATTACCTCTCGGTGGAATCTGGACTTGACAGGAAACCAACCAACCCAGTTCTGGTCTCATCAGTAGATTTAAAGAGGAAACTAGAAGAGCCAGGAGGGATGGGAAGAATGCACAGCTGAGAATGCAAGAGGTGGCAACATTTGAAAAGATGGCCCCTCTGTGAAGCCCACCATGGGTGCTTGAGCAGAGCTCTGTGGAAAGGATCTTTGCAGGGAAGTTGAGTTAGTTTTCCATCACTGAGACAAAACACCCAAGAAAATCAACTTATAAGCTGGAAAAGTTTATGCTGAGGCTTCAGTTCAATGTCCCTGGGCCCTGTTGCTTTGGGGCTGTGGTAAGGCAGGACACCATGACAGAGGAAGGCTGTTCACCTCATGGTGACTAGGAAGCAAAGAGAGACAGGGAGGGGCTGAGGTCCCCATGCCTCCTTCAAGGGCAGCCCCTAGTGACTGCTCTTCCTCCTTTATGGTTCCATCTCAAAGGTTCTACCACCTCCCAATAGTCTACAGGCTGGTGACCTAGTCTTCAACACACGGCCTTTGGGGGACATTGAAGACCCAAACCATAATAGGAGGGGTGTCACATCATGAACCAGAAAGAAAGGGGACCTGAGGGTGTGAGTTCAGAGCTCAGAGAAGGAGCCAAGGAAGTGAGAGTATAGAACTGGCATTTAGCACATAGGTGGCTAGCAAGGGACCCGAGAGGATCAGGAGGGGTTGGACCGTGCAACTGTGCAGTGCCTATTTTATCCTTATTATTAGGGACTCCTGGACTGTTTTTCATGTACCAATGGGAGGGGTGCATGCTAGGCACATCACATGTATTATTATATACACCCCTCCCAACTCTATGAGGGAGGGATTATTTATCATCATCCCCATTTTCTACATGATGAAGTTGAGGGATAGAGAGCTTAGATTGAAGCCTTCACATTACCCTTCCTTTATTTTTTTTTTTGTACTGGGGATTGAACCCAGGGCACTTTATCATTGAGCTATATCCCCAACCCTTTGTTTGTTGGTTTGTTTACTTATTTTTATTTTGAGACAGGATCTTGCTAAATTGCTGAGGCTGGTCTTGAACTTGCAATCACCCTGCCTCAATCTCCCCAGTTGCTGGGATTACAGGTATGTGCCATAGCACCCTGCTATAGTGCTTCTTGTCTGAAATTACTTTGCAAGGAAAACTGTACTTTGTGTTGCTTAGAAAAGAAGGATACATTTGAGAGGTTCTAGAATATGTTCAAGCTGGAGATACTTGGGAAATGACCAAAAGAATGGTAAGGACCATGAAAAAGATTCGGTATCATAAAATAGCAACATTTCAAGGAATTTTATTTAACTTTCAGAAAGGTTTTTTTTTTTTTTTTGCAGTGCTGTGGATCAAACCTGGGAGCTTCATATGCTAGGCAAGTGCTACACCCCCAGCCCAACTACAAGAAATTTTAGAGATGATTTAATCCAAGAGTATCCTGTGCTTTGGTTTAAGAGTCACAGGAAAAGGCAAAGGGTTCCTAGAGAAAGAGCAGTCATGTAGGTGGTATTAGAAATAAACTAAAAATGTAGTTGGAGGTGGATAAGCAAAGCAGAAATTTTACTCCCATGAGAGAATGGGCTTTCAAGGGGGGTTCTGAAGCACACACACGCCTAAAGGAAATCCTTGGGTATTTATCCCCAGTCTGATGTAATCCTGCCCTTCACTCTGATTGGAGGAGTCAGGGGTACAAGCTACATGATGAGCTAAGATTGAATAAGGCTAGGTACAGGAATTAGGTAGGAAGGGTATGGAAAGTCAAAGAAGGTGAGCAGGTATAGGATGTGGGCGCAGCTTAAGGTGTAAGGAGACACCTGTTGGGGTGTTTTTAACATGGCTTCCTCCTAGCCTCATGGTTCCCTGACTTAAGATGGCCTCCTTTTGTACGGGACGCTTAAGTCTGCATTCTGAAATGGACCATCAGACTTCCTATTTCTCACAGTGGTGTCTCAGAAATTAAGGAGAGGTGGAAAGCTTGGGTTAGACCCTGTGCCACAGGCCTGGGAGAAGAGATGGTGGGGAATCAAGGTTTTGTAGAGCCCTAGGGGTCCAGGGCTGCAGCTGGCAGCTGGGGCTGCCTTCACAGTAATCCTACAACTGGTCTTTCCAGCGTACCCTTCACATCAGCTACAAGCTGGGGCAGTGGCTCAGTGGTAGAGCTCTTGCCCAGCATGTGCCAAGCTCTGGGTTCAATCCCTAGTAACACATACACACATACGTACACACACACAAACATACACACACACACAAAGTCCCTTACATTTATTTCTCATAAGTAGCTTATGACAGGGTGCCTTTGTTGATTCTTTTCAGGGAAGATAAGACAAATCAGCTAGTTTAAGCTTCTAACAAGGCCCAACTCTCCCAGCTATTCTCTCTCCAGCAGAATGACTCAAGGTCACATCCAGCCACCCTGTGCATCACTGAGATGTTGACCTCAGGCTCATAGATGATCTCAGCTTTTTCCATAGAAGGGAATTTTGGCCCTTTTTCCACATAAAGTGATTTCTCAGGTCCTAGGAATTAGGAAATAGATGTTTTGGGATGGTATTATTTAGCCTATTGGGACTAGCTTCATTAAACATATAATATTAAAAGGGTAGAATTGTTTAATATATTTTGTTTAACCATATGTTCTAAAACACTATTACAATGTGTAATTAACATAAAAATAGCAATGGGGATATTTTGGATCCTTTTTTTTCCTACTAAGTCTTCAAAATCCTGTGGGTACACGCGGGCTCCCTGTTCTCTTTCCATCTTGTGCTGAGTTATTCGTAGGCTGGGCAGAGGAGCACCCACCATGGGGTCATGATTTCTCTTTTTACAGGAGGTGGGCAGATCTGTCTTCTTGGATTGTCTCCAGCATGAGCCTTTGGGGGACACTGAATATCCAATGATAAGACAGCATTTTCAGCTGTCCACACAAGTAGGCCTGCCCAATGGCTCACTCCAGGGACTTTCCTGCATTTCCATTTCCTAGTAATAAGGTAGTAAGATTCAAGAACTGCACCCTGCAGACCATCCCCTGAACACACACACACACACACACACACACACACACACACATCTGCCAGAGAAAGGGACCGCACATGGATTCAACCTCACGTGGGACAAGGCATAGCCAAGCTGACTTTTCCCTAGATGGCTGGTACAGAGCTTAGTGCTCTAGGCAACTGAGCCCATGATGCTTATTTCTCTGGCTACCCTTCCTCCATAATTAATGGTTTAATCCACTGATAGGGAAATAGGTGTAGGCAGGTGGGGTGTGGCTGGAGGAGGTGAGTCATTGGGGTCATGTTTTTGGGGTTTATAGTTTGTCCCTATAGATAAGTCCCCAAGATAAGGACTGTCAATTAGCAAGGTCATGGTAACCTGAACTACTTTCCTAGTCACACCCTCCTTCCTTGATGTTCTGCCTCATCTTAGGCCCAGAACAATCAAGTTGGCCATCTATGGACTGAGACCTCTGAAACTGTGAGCCCCAAATAAACTTTTCTTCCTCTATAGTGTTCTTCTCAAGTCTTTTGGTCACAGTAGCAAAAAAGCTGACCAAAACACGGTAGAAATGGGATTTTGGGTCTTAGATTCCAAAGCCAGCTCTCTCAGCTGCTGGGCTGAGCATATCCAGGTAGGGTTTGGGTCACATCTGAAGGTGGATTGCTTAGGAAGGGAGCCCCAAACCAGACATAGGCCGGGGATCAGGAGCAGACTAGAAGTTGTGCCAAGTGTGGTCCACAAGGTCAGGGTGAAGACTGGAGCTTCACCTGAGTTGGAGACAACGCCTGGGCTGCTCACTGGAAGACTTGTTTTGGATGGAGACGGACTGTAAGCTGTTTGTTTTTCAGTGAAATGCTCAACCCCAAAATGTTCCAGTCATGCTTTAAAGGACTTAGCCCTGCCGAGGGGCTGGTTTCCCTGAGTCAGTGATTTTGTCTCCTGAGAACCAGGCCAATTTGTCTCCCAAAGAGTATTTTGCCCTTCGGGTGGATGAGGGCTCACCTGGCTTTGGACTGAGACCTAGTCCTCCTGGCCTTGGGGTAGTGAATTTCCAGATCCCTCCCAGCACTGGGGCCTCAGGTGGGCTTTTGATTTGAACCTGACACTGAAGCTGTCCATTGCAGATGCCAGGGCTGTCTGCATGTTAGGTTACCATGACCTTGCTGATTGACAGTCCTTATCTTGGGGTGGCTTGGCTGCCTACCAGCTCAGGGGGACAGATGGCTGAAGGCCACATCCCAGAAGTAAAAAAAAGGATCTTGTTCTTGCTCTAGTATTTTCCAAGGACTCTACTAATTTCTTTTAAAGCAATGGTGTGCAGAGTCTATGCTTGCTTTAGCGCAAAGTTCAAAAGAATGTGTGGACCAATGAGTTCGATTTTGGGGCTGGAATGGTGGCTTGGTGATTCCGGTGCTTGCCTGGCATGGGTGAGTACTTGAGTTCAAACCCCAGCAACACATACACAACCAAGTGTCCAAGGAATGAAAGTCACATGAAAAACTAAGTAAAAATTGCTTCTCTCTTTCTCTCTCTCTCACTGTCCCCTCTTTAAGAAAAAAGAAAAACAGATTTTTATCCTAGTTACCAATGCAAACAACCCTACAAGTTTATTTGCTTTGCTTTTCCCAAGGTTTTCCTAAGTTTATCCCACAAAATTCCATATATTTAAATTTATACAACCTTCAAAATGGCATAAAGGCCTTTAAAGGAAAGATTGATTGTGTTTTCTGAGCAAAAAATACCATTTTGGGCTGCTTTTTGGAGTCAGTCTGGGAGGTAGCATAGGAGGCAGAATAATTAAGTTTTGACTGGTGTGCACAGTACACATGTATGGTGAAGCTGTCCAAACACACACAACACACACACACAACACACACACACACACACACACACTATTTAGGAATGGGCCGGTGGCATAAACTTGTAATCTCAGCAACTCTGGAGACTGAGGCAGGAGGATCCCAAGTTTGAGGTCAGCCATTGCAGTTTAGTGAGACTTTGTCTCAAAATAAAAAAAAATATCAACATCTGTGGATGTGGCTCAGTGCTACACTGCTTCTGGGTTCAATCTCCAGTATTGCAAAAAACCAAAACCAAATAAACAAAAAGCCCCCCACAAAACTCCATCCAGGCTCTACTTGAAGGTCATATGGTCTCACCACCCTCTTCCTGTGCTATCTGGCAGGTTCAAACCCGATGACAACAGAGGAGCCCAGCCAGGGATGTTCCTTCTTGCCTTAGAAATCTGTTTCTCTCTTCTTACCATTCTTAGGTCCCTGATGGAGGAGACCTAAGAACAATGGGAGGGCTAAAAAAGTTGTAGAGCCAAGAGAGAAGGCAAAGTTTGTGGACAAAAGATCATTGCTACTAAAAAGAACCAGTCCAGCGGCTGGTGGTGTTTACCAGTCACATGCTGCGAGCCAGACTTCACACGCATGACCTCATTCTTTCATTCAATTATCCAACAGTTAATAATGCATCAGACACCGTTCCAGGTGCCAAGGACACAGCAATGAATGGAGCTTGAATTTTAGCAGGGAAAGAAACAGATATCAAATACATATGATGCCAAGTCCGTGAGTGCCAAGAATCGTCTGAGGATGGTGGTAGGGAGACAGGGCCCCCGGCGAGGCTGCTCTGTGGAGTGGATATCTCTATGCTCTTTCCGAGCAGAGCCAAAAGCCGACCCTGAACCTGGGAAGGCTTGGCAAGGGCAAAGTGGCGGGAACGACGTGCCTGGGGTGCTGGGGGGTCTGAGTGAAATTGGAAGCCATTAGAGAGTGATCGACAGCATACATTGACATAGACTTTATGGAAGAGGAGGGAAGGGACAGAGGTTGGAAGCAGGAGGCCAGTCAGGAGTTACTGCAACGGTCTAGGAGGGAGATGGTGTCGGCTTGAAGCCCTGAGCTAGACCTTTGGAGGCGGTAAGGAATGGCGGATTTTGTATGTTCTCCCAAGTTTAGGTGACATTAAAATGGATTTGAATGTGGTATGAGAGCAACAGAAGAGGCACATCTTAGTTCTGACTGGAGCCAGGGTACCATTTCCTGTCATGCTCCCCACGGGAGGAGGAGCTGAGCCAATCTGGAGAGGGAAATCAGAAGCTGGAGCTGATGTGTCAGCTTCGCGTTGCTTGCAGGACAGCAGGTGGAGATGTCGTAGAGACCTGAGGGGTAAAGTCGTCTGGAGCTCACAGGGAAGGGCAGTGCTGGAGTCTTCAGCAGGTCGGGGAAAGGTGAGAGCCAAGCAAGAGAGAAGATGGGAGCGCCACGCCCCCAACTCAGGTGCTCCAAACTCCCATGCTGGAGGGGCACGAAGGATGAGGGCTGCTCGCGGGCATGACCAAGCCAGGAGAGAGCGCTTATTTTGATAGAAAATGACCAAGAACGCTATAAACTAAGACGAGAACTGAGAATTGACCACAGGGTTTAGCAACATGGATTTCAAAACTTCATGCACTATTCAAAACTTCATGGACACTATTATTATCATTATTTTACAAAGGAGGAAGCCAAGATTGAGAAGCTTGAGTAACTTTCCTGGGTGGAAAGCAGTATGGAGGTTCCTCAAAACTTAAAAACAGAACTATTGTGTGATCCAGCAATCTCACTGATGCGGGGTTTTGGAGATGAGATCAGATTCTCTGTTCCCGCTGGCAAATGGAGTCTGGGCCCACCACAGATTCCAGCAGCCAAATAGCCCGCTTCTATTCCCAGTTAACAAAATAGTGTTAGCAGCTCCCCAGCTAAAAGCTGGGTGTTGCAGCTCTTGGTGTGGAAATTCAACCCGGGAATTCGGCACCAATCTTCTGGGTTCTTTCTTGGGAATTTGAAGAATAAAATCCATGGACAACCATGGAAAGAGGAATAAAAGGAGTAGGATGTATTTAAGGAAGGAGAGCAGAGACGGAGGGGCACCTGGAAGCAGGACAGCATCTGGGCCAGGGGTTATATTGGTTGAGTCTGAGCCTTAATTAAGATGCACGTAAAGCAGCCATTGAGAAAGGCACTAACATTATTGGTTGAAGTTTATATAAAACAGGTAGAAATTCTTACTGGTTCCCATCTGGCTATACCTCTGCTTCTTAGTTTTCCCTCCACTGGGACAAAGCAGTTGCTCCCACAGGTGAGTCTCAAGGTCATTCGCTTTTGAAGGCCCTGAGCGTACCTGTCAATCATCACTCTACGGGCTAGCTTCTAGGTATGGTTGAATGGGCCCCATGGTCCTGACTACTTAGCCATCTTACTATCACTCCTAAACTCTCTCACTACTACTGGTTATATTAAAAAAAAATATATATATATATATATATATTAATATATATATATTTTAATATGTTTTAAAATATATATATTTTAATATATTTATTAGTGTGATGAATAGACAGCTGCAGCATTATTCACAATAGCCAAGATACGGATTTAACCTAAGTGTCCATTGACCAAAATAATAGCTAAGAAAATGTGATATATGCTGGGAGTGCACACCTGTAATCCCAGCTGCTCAGGAGGCTGAGGCAAGAGGTTCACAAGTTCAAAGCCAGCCTCAACAACTTAGTGAGGTTCTCAGAAGCTTAGCGAGACCCTGTCTCAAAATAAAAAATAAAAAGGGAATGTGGCTCAGTGGTTAAGCAGGCATCCCTGGGTTAAATCCATAGTATAAAAAAAAAAAAAAAAAAAAAAAAAAAAAAAAAAAGAAAGAAAGAAAAAGAAAGAAAACATGATATATGTACAAGTTGGAATACTATTTGGTCTTTTAAAAAAGAAGAGAATTATGTTGTTTGCAACAACATGGATGAACCTGGGGACATTATGTAGGTAAAGTGAGCCAGGCACAGAAAGATAAAATACACGATCTTTCCTATATGGGGAGAGTACAAAAGTCAAATTCATAGAATCAAAAAATAAAACAGTGGTTACCAGAGGCTGGAGGGTAGGAGGAATGAGGCAATATTAGTCAAAAGGTAAAAAATTGGGGTTGGGGATTTAGCTCAGTGGCAGAGAGCTTGCCTAGCATATGCAAGGCCCTAAGTTCGATCCTCAGCCCTGGGAAAAAAAAAAGAAAGGTAAAAAATTTGTTAGCCATAAGTTCAAAAGATTGATTACACATCATGGTGACTACGGTTAATAACGACACATTGTATATTTGAAAATTGCTGAGAGTAGATTTGAAGTGTTCTCAGTAATAATAATAATAATAATAATAAGCATGTGGGGGTAATGCATATATTAAACAGCTTGATTTAACATTCTACAATGACACGCTTATATTAAACCTCATGTTGTATACAAAAATATGCAGGGTTGAACTGTCAATTAAAACAAGAAAGTAACTTGTACAGGGCCTCCCTATTAAATGATGAGGACTTAAGTCACACTTGGGCCCTAGTCCCCTGCTCTGTGACCAAGACTACCCAGAGGCACTTGTTCATTTTCCTACTGATGCTGGTTTGTGGATGTTGGATTTGTGTTCTCTGGGAGTCGAAGAATTACACCGAGGGACAACGAGACAAGCATAGTAGACTGTATTTTATAGAAAGTAAAGCATAGGGAAAAGAGCAGACTTCTCCCAGAGTGGGAGAAGGGGACAGAGCTGAAGAGGCAGTTTGGTTTGCCCTTTTTAAGGAAGTTCACCCTTCAGTTGGTCAGCCTTCCCATTCCCCCAAACCTAGGACTTGGGGTGAGAACTTCTGGTTGGGTCCAGCCTTGGGTTTGCGCCTCAGGCATCAATAGAAAGGATGTGGCAGCTTTCTTAGCAGAAGGGAGTGTCTGCATCTGGACCCACCTTGCTGGACCCTTCCCATTAGCATTGGGGGATGTCAAATTGATGTTAAAGGAAAATGACCGGTTTCCCCTTGCTTGACAACATTCTAACTACTCGGCCCACCTTTCCCTGCCGTCTCACTACTGCCAGTTTGTGAGTGCTGGGACTTTGTAACTCAGCTCCCAGGTAAAGTGCGGCCATGCTCCAGTGAAGAAGCCTAGCTCAGCTCCGTTTGGAGGATGACAGATCATTGCAGAGTTTTCTGAGAATGATTCAAAATGAGGCCAGGGCGAGGATAATGTAGAGCGTTTAGGAGAAGCCTGCTTTACCACTTATCTTCTGTTTTAGTTCATGATTGCTTTAAAAATTTTCTTATTAGCATGAGAGAGAAAGGCTCAAAATAAAATGTGTTTGTACCAAAAAAATGTAGCGGGGGCTTTGAAGGCTTTTCTGACAGATTGCAGGCGTCAACACAGATTTGGGGGTGAAACCTAAGTCCTTTGTGTTTGTTCTGTCTTGTTTTCTTTCCTTTATGCTGAGTGCACATTAAAGGAAAGGCAATTACAACACTATAGCAACCGCTAAATAATCCTTATCCCTAAATAATGTTATTTAGGGGCAATAAAATATTTTGCATGAAAAGGCATTTTTTTCTCCCCCCTCCAGAACAAAGTAGCTAACAAACTGTTCTACTTTATATATATAAATTTCTGACTGTATAGTCTTGAAATTTCTCAATAGTCTAAACATAGATTTTCAAATCTGGGTTTCCCAAACCGAAGATGAATGGTTTAGAAGGAGTTTTATAGGCTCTTGATACCAATACAGATTTTTAGATGATAGTTAAAAATGGAAGATTTTTAATTTTGGTGTAAATGAGTGTCTTAGGGCTGCCATAATAAATCACTACAACCAGGTGGCTTAAAGCAATAGGGATCTATTCTCTATTTGGGAGGTCAAAAGTCCAAAATCATTGTATCAGAAGGGCAGTACTCACTCTGAAGAATTCCTGGAAGAACGCTGCTTCTTCCAGTTTTGGGTGGCTTTGTAGGCATTGACTAGTTTGGCCCCTAGAAATCCAATCTCTGCCTCTGTCTTCACAAATTTTCTTCCCTGCATCTCTGTTAAATCTCTCTCCACCTTTCTAACGCAAGAATACTGTGATGGGATTTATGGCCCACCCTAAATCCACAACAATCTCATCTGGAGAGCATTAACTTGTCTACCAATGTTCTCCTTCTAAATAAAGTCACATTGTCAAGTTCCAGGGCTTAGGATTTAGGCAAATATTTTGAGGGAGCACCATTCAACCCACTGTACAATATTATACTCCAGGCATGGTGGCACACACCTGTAATACCGGCTTCTTGGGGGGCTACGGCAGGAAGATGGCAAGTTCAAAGTTGGGCCTGGGCCATTTGGCAAGACCTCAAAAAACAAAATGAAATAAAGAGGGCTAGGATGTAATTCAGTGGTAGAGTGCTTTCCCTGCAAGTACAAGGGTTCAATCCCCAGTAGTGGTGGTGGTGGTGGGGTTCGGAAGTGAAGGGAAGGAAGCAGAGGTTTATCAAGTAGTCATTTTGTGCCTGGAAGTATTTGTACAACACCCATTCAAGAGATTACAGGCTGAGCATCCCATAACCCAGAGTGCTGGGGACCAGAAATGTTTCAGATTTGGGATTTTGGAACATTTCCATACACTTTCCTGATCTAAAAATCTGAAATGCTCCCAAATCTGAAACTTGGTTGCTGGAAATTGAGCATACTAAGCACATGGTCTACCACAAGACTATAACCCAGCGCTACAAAATCTGAACCTTTTTGAGCATTGTGTTGTCATGTCAGAGTGAAAGCGTTTTGGGATCTGAGATCCCTTTGTGATCGCTCCTTGTCTGAGCCCCACAGTGAGTGGAAAGAGTGGACTCTGGATCGGGCCCTCCATCTCAGCCTCTTCACCTGTGCCGTGGGAATGATAACACTGACCTTGGAGGGTCACTGGGAAGTCAAAGAGGGGTCAAATCTAAAGCACCTAGCATGATGCCTAGAAGATTCTGAGACAGATTAGGAGAGACAGTGAAATGGCTAGGTAGTCAGGACACAGGGCCCCTATCCAAGAGCTAGCTGGTAGAGGCAGAGAGTGATTGACAGAGCATGCTCAGGGCCTTCAAATGCAAAAAGACCATGTGGCTCACCTTTGTCCCAGCTAAGATGGGGGTGGTCACAGGCATGCCCAGGGCCTTCAAATGCAAAAAGACCTTGAGGCTCACCCTAGTCCAGACTAAGAGATGGGGGTGGTCACAGGTGGTACTAGGAAGTATTTGCCACCTTTTGTTTTAACCAGTGGTGTTCCTGAGCAGTTTCAATGCCTGCTTTACATGGATTTTAACCAATGGGGTTGATGGCATTTCTCAATGCCTGCTTTGCATAAATGTTAATTATGCTCATACCCCAAATCTATATAACCCCTGGCCTAGCCTCCATTAGACGGTGTCCTGCTTCCAAGTACCCCTCCACTTTGCGGAGTCTCTGCTCTTCTTCCTAAATAAATCCTACTCCTTTTACTCCTCCTTCCGTGGTTGTCCGTGGATTTTATTCATCAAATTCGCGAGACAAGAACCCAGGAGATTGGCACCGAATTCCCGGGATGAATTTCCACCACACCAAGGGCTGCAACACCCAGTTTTTAGCTGGGGAGCTGCTAACACTTTCGGCTGCAGACACCTGCAGCCAGCCCAAATTCCCAGTTTTAACTGGGAATGGTTGCAAACACTAAAAGTGGGCTGTTTTGGCTGCTAAGAGTCTGTAGAGGCCCAGACTCCATTCACCAGCGGGAGCAGAGAATCTGGCCTCATCTCAAAAACCCCCCGCATCAATTCTAAAGCCCTCTGTCCTCACCTCCCGGCTTCCTCCCACTCCCCAGTGCTAAGAATGCAGCCAAGGGCTCTGTGCAAGGTGAGTGCTCTGCTGCCCCAGTCCTTGCCCTTCCCAGTGTGTAGTAGCTTTCATTAGGAGCTCCTGGTATTCATCAGCGCCAACGACTCAATTCAGCTCCGAGAGCCATGGAGTAGGCTTGTGAGGAATAGAAAGAGGAATCTCGTGGTCTTTAGCCATAGGTCTAGGACCTTGCTGTCCACATCGTCCCTGAGTTAGCCAGGAAGGCCACCCAGAGCCAGGTTTCCTGGGGCTGTGTGTAAGCTGGACTTCAGGGGTGAAGGACTGGAAGTGGCGAGGAGAAGGCCTTTCAGAGAGTTTATTTTTTATTTTTATTTATTTATTTTTTTAAAGAGAGAGGGACAGTGAGAGACACAGAGAAAGAGAGAAACAACTTTATTTAGTTTTTTTTCACATGGCCTTCCTTGCTCCAACACTTAGTTGTGTACGTGGTGCTGGGGTTTGAACCTGGATCCTTGCACTTGCCAGGCAAGCACTGAAACCACTGAGCCATCGCTTCAGCCCCTTTCAGTGAGTTTAGACCCCATGGACTGAATGGTGCTGGGATGGAAGCTCAGGGTCTGGAGACAGGGGCATCAGGCCCTGGGCCACAAGGAGCCTGAGCCCTCCAGGTGGGGCCCTGTTCTCAGCTGTGGCAAATGATGGGCTGCCTGGCTTCAAGAAGGAGCCCTGAACTTGAACTAGAGGACCTGTGTGACCCCATGTAATGCCTCTGAGCTCCCCTGTATCAACAAGAACAAAAGAGCCAGAAACATAGGTGGTCCTGAAATATAAATGGGGTCACGGTGGGAAGGGTCAGTAGAGCACTAGGGCTGTTACAGATCAGGGCCTCAAGGGCAGAGCAGGTCTCCCTTAGGCAGCTGTGGCCCTGAAATGTGCACAGACAGCAATGAATGCAATCAAGTTAAGGTATGGCTGATCCAAGCCAGGACAGGACGAAGGGTTTTTCCTAAGGGTTTTTCCTGCTGGTCACATCACCTTGCCTTTGTTTTATTCTCCAAGAACAGGGCTTCGGTGGGTGCTGCTTCCCACCCCCAGGGTGCTTAGCGGTGCTCTGGGGATCTCATTAAAAAGCAGACTTTCGCAGCACCCTTGGCTGGGCTGCGTTCCCTGGGGGTGTCGCTCTGCTCATCTGAGGACCACCCTGAGATGGTCTCACTAGGGGCCAGTAAGCCCTGGGACTCAGTCCCCCAGGCACCTGGCTCTCCCTGACTGCTTTACACTCAGGATTTCCTAAAAACCTGCTGCAAGTTCTCCGTCCTTTTTAAGTGAAAGCTTATCTTCAGGTCAGAACGGTCAGGGAAGAATTTCCTGAAGGAATAGAACGGAGCTAGAAGGCAAAGGGACATGACTGCTGCCATGAGAGCCACTTCGTCAATCAGCGACCCAGGATAACGGGAGGGAGCTTTGTCTGCCAGATCCACACATTTCAGGCATAGCACTGTAACTTCCACTAATTCTCTTGTAAGGGCCTAATTTCTTATTATTGTTTTGTTTTGCTCCTTTATCCCTTAAGAGTCTGCTCAGACCTCACAGCCTCTGAGAGGCCTCACTGTATTCTCTACTTTCCACCCTCTAAAGCCCCCTTGGCTTCCACTATAGCACTGATCTCTGTCCTAATGCTGCTGTTTCTGTCTCTGGCCATCCAGAGACAGGCCCTTTGACCATAGGTTCAAAGCCCATAGGCTCTTTGAAGGAACAGGTGGAAACTTTCGACTTGGTGTTTTAGGGTCTTAGTTAAGTCCTACTAACAGTTCCCCAGACAGTTTGAGTTACAAATTACTGATTTGTTGAAGCAGAAACCTTTTGCTAATCCTCATTTATTAATTTATTTAGGCACTGGGGATTGAAACCAGGGGCAATTTACCACTGAGCAACATTCCCAGCATCCCCACCCCACTTTTTTTATTAAAATTTTGAGACAGGGCCTCACTAAGTTGCTGAGTATGACTTAGAACTTGTGATCTTCCTGCTTCAGCCTCCAGAGTTGCTGGGATTTCAGGCTTGCACCATGGCACTGGGCTGTTAGTCCTCGTTTATTGCTTGAAACGACTTAGTCCGCTTTTGCTGTCTCTCCATTGTGTTTTTAATAGATGCAGCAATAATGGCTCAGAGAGGTCGAGTAACTTGCCCGAGGTTGTCAGGTGGGGGATTTGGGCCTCCCATGCAGGTATGTTTGTCCCTACTCTTGGAACCTTCATAACTCTTTGGAATGACCCAATGAGTGAATGTACCCACCGGGAATCTTACGCTTACCATTACCTGTAAAATAGAGGTGTCTAATCTTAGCTTCAGCCAAGTGTGCTGACATCCTAAGTCATGGTTCCCAATTCTGGCACATGGGCCAGTGCCAGCTCAGCGCCAACTATTCACCAGTCCTTGATGTGAGGAAAATACCAACACAAAATTAAATTTCTTCAATTAAAGAACTGCCTTAACTATGACATAATATCCTTTCTCTTTCTCCTGGTCAAACAACCTTTTTTCATGAAGTAATGGTGATAGTAATTGGTTGTGGTGGTTGTTTGATACTTTTTTTTTTTGGTACAGGAGATGGAATGCAGGGGCACTTTCCCAATGAGCTATAACTCTAGCCAGCCCTTTTTATTTTTTAATTTTGAGACAGGGTTTCATTAAGTTGCTTAGGGCCTCGCTAAGTTGCTGAAGTTGGCCTTAAACTTGTGATCCTCCTGCTTCAGCCTCCCAAGCCTCTGGGATTTCGGGTGTGTTCCATCAAGCCCAGCATTTCAAGCATTCCTACTTGGCGAATTATCTGACCACAGTGATTTGGAATCCTATTGTTCTTTTTCTCTTAAGACTGTTTGCCTTCCCAATGGCTGGGAATGACTGCTCTAGAGAGAGCAGGAAGCAATAAAGAGCTGAGCGTCTATTTGAGAAGTAGGCAGTATCTTTAGTAGATGATTTCAAGACTGCAGTAAATCTTCCTGCTCATAATAGCTCTCTTCCCACAATACTCAGTTTATTCTGAGCAACCCTTGTATTTCAAAAGCCAAATCCACTAAAGGAATACCCCTTTGATTCCAGCAAATGGTTGAGAGCTTTTTCTTTTAAAATGTGCTCTTCAAGTGGCCACCTCATGAGCATGGGCTGGATGGGAAAAAAGACCCTGAGGATTGTGTGCCTTTCCCTGCTAGCACAGAGTCCTAGTCTATTGGGGCTGCTAAAACAAACAACTTAGACCAGGCTAATTTATTGCTCACAGTTTTAGAGGCTGGGAAGTCCAAGGTCAAGGTGGTGACAGATTCAGTGTCTGATGAGAGCTCATTCTTTTCTCCAAAACAGTGCCTTCTTGCCCTGTGCTCACATGGTAGAAGGAACAAGCTCTGTGGGGCCTGGCTGTGAGGACACAATCCCACTTGTAAGGGTGCAGGCCTCCTGTCCTAATTGCCTCCCAAAGGCTCCACCTCGTAAGACCATCACTTTGGGTGTTAGGTTAAGACCTAACATGAGCATTTTGGAGGAAATGCTCCAAATGAGCATTTAGACCACAGCACACAGACTACTTAATTTTCTCTGAAGGAATAGAAAATTCCTGTTAGAAAGCATTCATTTATAGAGGTTTAGAGCAAGACAGCAGGAATTTTGGGATAGGGTGATGGATAAGAGGTGGGGAGAGGGAGGGGAACAGGATACCACCTAGGCAGGCCAGGGTATGTAGCTGAGGGAACAGGGCAAGCAAGAGTGTCACAAAAAATGGGGAAACTCAGAGAAATTGAATAAAGAGAAGATAAAAGGATAAGAAAGCAAATTTCCTCTGTTAATCTACCTCATAAGCAAAAATTCAAACCAAAATAAATACAAAAACTCTCACGACGTCCTCAGCGGTGGGCCAATTTCTATATAGAAGTGACAAATGAGCTGATGGAATTCCTAATCCAGAAAGAGGAGGGTCCTGCCGGCTTCCTTTCTCACTGTTTAATCAATCTAGTACCATGACTACAGAAAGAATATTGTCATGTAAGTGGTAGACCAGAAAACGTAATGCACAGAGATGCCTGACTCTGACCCCTGGAAGCCCTTGGGGGTGGGGCTGGCCTCCTCTGTATTTTCCCTTGGCTGAGTCATGAATCATTGTACCCAATAAACTCTTGACACACTTTATAGCCAGCACTGTTTGCTGCCATGATGGCAAAATTACCCCTCATTGCTAAGTAGCTCAAAAGTTCAAAGCCATCTTTACGAGGTAGCAAGCTTTGGAGCGACATCGGAAGGACTGGATGTGATTAACGTCTCTGGAGCTATGTTGCCATGTAATGCTGTAGTGGGTTTATTGTGTTTATCATTTACTGCCTTTTTTTTTTCCGAACCAGGTAATGTAGAAATTAGTGATGGTAAAGTGTCAAATCTGGTAACATTCGCATCTGTCAGATTTTCAATAATGATAAGAAGACAGGGCTCAAGTTAGCAAAGGAGATAAAAGGAGATAATAGTCCAGGAATATCTCTTCACTGTGAGAGATGGGACCCAAGGATGGAGACTGAATTTATATTGATGTTGATGTGTATGGGAGGGTAGGATTGAAGAATTTGCAGGTTTTGAACACAAGTGGATCTCTCAGTTCAAAACACCCAGTGTCTCCCTGAAATGCACTTGAGATTTGGCAATGTGGCCAGAGGGAGCCCTTGTTCTTAAGGGGTTTATAATCAAGAAGGGGTGTAAGTCTCATTTGTGCATAACTCTAGGAAAAGGAAGAAAAGAATGGAGGGTGGCAGAGAGCTGCGGAGAAAGGGAGAAGGGAGAGGCTTCCATCGCTGGGACTGGGAGGACAGCTTTGTGGAACATGTGGGGGTTCAGACATGGGGTCCAGAAAGATGACCTACAAGCACTTGATATCTTGGCAATTATGTAGTTCAGATCAAGATGTAATGCATTTCTTTCAGACTTCTGTGGGATGCTCTGGGGCAGACGGAACGTGAAGTTTCCTGCGATGTGTATTACGGTGTTTGGTTGGGAGGCAGGATGGACTTAGACTCAGAGCAGCTTTGAAAAACAGACCTAAGAGTTTGATTTTTATGCTATGTTATTGCTGCAGACAAAAAACTTTTGTTTGCCCACCTAACAGGTCCTATGCTCTTTTTTCTTAACTAACACAGCCATCATGATCATGAACTTCACATTTTGTAGTCTGAGATGCTTTATAAAGTAGCGCTTGGCTAGAAGAATGGGGCATCAAGCTGATTAATCCTTCATATAACCCTGGAGACGGTGTGAAAAGACTTCAGACACCTAAAAATCAGAATGAAAGGCTGTGAAGGGTGGTTGCAAGACAACATACCTGAAAGCTCCCTGAATAAACAGCGTGTACTGGATCCATTGCACAGAATCCTGGAAAGACAGCAGCACCCTGACCATGCTAAATGGTAAGGATGCATTTATTTCAATTTGCTTTGTTCTAATGGACAGCTTAACTCCACTGTGGAACAAGAAGGGTGGCTGTGCCCTTAATTGTGGAAATGTGAGCAAGGTCCTTCCTTGAGCCTTCCAAGGAAGCACAGTCTTGCTGGTGCCTTTTTCTTTTTTCCCTCTGTGAAAATAGTAGGTTTACTGGTTTAAAAATGACCGCATTCTTCTGGTATTTTCAAATATTCTGCACACTTCGTTTTCTGCACCCACACAGCAGAAGCGTTGGAAGTGAGGGAATAGAAGAATGTATGGCTTGTATACAGTTAGCACCCGGTGCAAACCAGCCCCGGACTCTGCGAGCAGGCAGAGGAGCCGATCCCTCGTAAAGCTTTCACCTCCAGCATCACTCCAACTCCTGGGAGAATCTGGACTTCTTGGCCGTCTGAATCCTTAGAACAGGACGGGACTTCGGTGAGAGAGCCTGAAGTGTTTCAAATAGTTGAAGCATTCCGTGGTGATTCTCCAAAAGAAGGCTCAGAGGCAGGAAACCCACCTGTTCTTATTCCTTTGTTCACATGCTGTTATAATTTAGAAATGGGGCTATCCCCCAAAAGCTCTTATGTGAGACAACACAAGAATGCTCAGAGATGAAATGATTAGATTATGAGTTATGGCTTGATTGGTGGATTAATCCACTGATACAGATTAACTGGGTGGTAACTGTAGGCAGGTAGGGTATGGCTGGAGGATGTGGGTCACTGGAGGAGTGACTTTGGGGTTTATATTTTGTCCCTGGTGAGCAGAGCACCCGTGCTCTCTCTCTCTCTCTCTCTCTTTCTCTGTCCTTCCACATTGCCAAGTTCTGAGCTGCTGTCCTCCTGACACCCTCCCTTCTGGCTTGATGTTCTCCCTCACGTCCCGCTCAGAGCCATGGAGTGGGCCTTTTGTGAACTGAGACTTATGAAACCATGAGCACAAAACAAAGTTTTCCTCCTCTAAAATTGTTCTTTTCAGGGCTTTTGGTCACAACAGTGACAAAGTTGACTGCACACACCCAAAGGTCTGGATTTATTATGTGTCATTGGGGACCCATCACTCTGCCATTCAGGGTCCTTCCAAATGCACTGCAGTTGGGACACACACCATCCCAGAGGGCTTCCCCCCCACCTGTGTGGCTAATCTCAGTTGGCAATGCCCCAGAGTGGACCTGGGATGCAATGTTCCAGTGAAGGGCGTTTATCCCCCAGGTTGGGCCCACTGGCTGGATGGGACCCCCAGCTCCTGCAGCCCCTCAGTGTTAACAGATACCTTTCCCTTCTGTGTTACATCCTCCCATGCTTCCTGACAGCTGCAACTCAAGCTTTAGTGTTAGCTCTTGCACAGCCCACAGCCCCTGCAAATCCAGCTTCCTTCTATCAGAAACATCACCTACTGCAGTCCGGGAAACATAAAGTCTTAAAATCCAGGCTTAACCTTAGTTAAGAACTGACTCAAGACACTTCATGGTGATTAGGCATGAGCTGTGCCTAGGTGGCTATAAGATTTTTTTTTTCTTTAAGACACCCAGGAATAGGTACTATGGTGCACACCTCTAACCCTGGCAATTTGGGAGGCTGAGGCAGAAGGATTGAAAGTTCAAGGCCAGGCTCAACAAATTAGTGAGATCCTGTCTGAAATAAATGAATAAATAAAGAAATTAATTAATAGGGTTGGAGATGTAGTTCAGTGGTAAAGCACCTTTGGTTTCAATCCCTAGTACCTAAATAAATAAGTAAACAAATAAAATAAAAAATACAGACAGTCAGGAAGGTATCTAGTCAAAGGAGTGTTTATTCTAGAGTAGCTAGCCTGCTAGAAAGTTCCACTTAGTGCAGAGCTGCTGCCACAGTGGTTCTGTTTGGACGTCTTTAGATCCTGTGAGAGACACTCTGGAAGCCATTCCTGTATGGTGAAGCAACTCTTTTTGAAACAGGCTAAAGGTGTTTGGATAATGCAGTGGAGAGTCCCTTCCTGGACCCCAAATGAGGGGTGGCAATGGCTGAGCCCTGAGGCTGTCCTGGAGAAGTGGCAGCATCCCCTCCAGTTCTGAAGAACAGGCTCCCACCGAAGGCCAAGTGCTTTATATAGTTCCGTGTCACAGTGGGCTGAGAATTAGAATGCTTTTTTGGGTGGAAAATATATTTTGGGTGCTTTTATTTTATTTGTTTAAAGAGAGAGAGAGAGAGAAAGAGACAGAGACAGACAGAGAGAGAATCAATTTTATTCAGCTTTTCATGTGGCCTTTGTTGCTCTGATACTTTGTTGTGTATGAGGTGGTGGGGTTTGAACCTGCGTCCTTGAGTGTGACAGGCAAGCACTGTAATCGCTGAGCCACCGCTCCAGCCCTCTTAAGTTATCTTAAGACACAGAGTTGAATGTAAAAAAAATGGAGGATAATTAAGTACATAACAATGGAGGAGACTATGAAGAATAATCAGCCAACCAACAGAAGACTGTGACGGCTATGTTAGCGTCAGGTCAGGTAGATTTTAAGGTAAGGCCTCCTGGGAAAGAGGATCATTTCTCACTGGTAAAATAAGCTGCTCAACAGGAACACAAAAGAGTCCTAAAGTGTACACAACTACTAATGTAGCTTTAAGCCATGTGAAGCAAAAGTTAGCTTAGGTAAAAAGGTAAATAAGCAGACCACATCATAACTATGATGTTTGCAGCACACCTCTCTCAGTAACTGAGAGGATAAACAGTAAAAAACCAAAGTCAGTACACAGAAAGGATTTTGAGAGAAAAATTTGAGCAACAGAATTAACCAACTTTATCCTAATGATGGACATCAACACAGCAATGAACTCGAACACTGCAGAAAACTCACTCTCTCCACCCTCCACCGCCAACAGGTAGCTGTCTATGGCCCTCATGTCTTCCCAGCCGCTGGCAGATTGTTTATTTACTTGGTTACCAAGGAGATTCCTCCTGGAACTAGTTACACAGACTTTCTCTAAGGACAGACAGAGAACGCTTACAGATTTCTCACTCTATCTCCCATTTTCCCCTGTTTTGGTGGCACAATATTAGCTCCACAGGAGGGAGAAAGACCAGGACACTCAGGATTTGAGTGGTCAAGAAATACATAAACTAGCTGGGCACAGTGGCACATGCCTGTAATCCTAAATAGCTTGGGAAGCTGAGGCAGGGGGATTGCAAGTTCAAAGCCAGCCTCATCGATTTAGTGAGGCCATATGCAACTCAGTGTCCTCCTTTCCATACACACACACACACAAAAGAAATGCATAAACTATGTAAGATCAGCATTAATACAAACATTGATTTGGGGGGAGGCATAGTGAGTAGTGGCCAACAGGACAAAGCACTTTGAGCACAGGAGCTGGAGTGGTTGATAACCAAGGAGAGGAGTCAGAGTCCAGATCTAGGATGGCCTAGCTCCTCTCCTTTGAAGCAGGGGAGAGGTGAGGCTGGAAAACAGGAACTGAGATAAGGTCTGGGCCAGTGGAAGATTATGGGTGGCAGCACAGGGGTTAAGAACGTGGACTTTGGAGTCCCTGCCTGGGTTTGAGTCTAGCTCTACCTCTTACCAGCTGTGGGATCTTGAATAAGGTCCTTGATCTCTCTGAGCCTCTTTCTCCAATTGAAAAGGGAATCACAATGGTACCATGTCAGGAAGTTGTTGTGAAGATCAAACAGGTTGATAAGGTGGTTGTGTTCCAGTCTTTAACTGTTTACTATTCTGGGAGGCACCGGAGAAATCTGCTCGCGGCCCACATCCAGCCATGGAAGCCATGTGTGCAAAGGTTGGGGTGGGTTAGAGGGTCCCTGAGCAGTGGACCATCTTCATAGCTCCAGAGACTCCCAGGCATGTGGACTCCGTAGGGCACCTGAGCCACTGAGGAAAACCCAGTCTAGGAAACAGAAATGTCCTCTTCCCCAGGCTTAGCCTTACCTCCAGCTCCTTCCCTCCAGTTTACACCCTTGCTGTTTAGACCTAAGGACTCCCTGCCCCCATCACAAAGGTCCAGAAGATTGCAGCGTTGTCATAGGCAAATTTGGAGACAACCTGAATGGCCACCAACCAGTGACTGGGTAGTTGAAGTATGGCCTATCTATTTGATGACTACTTTGTAGCAGTTCAAATAAGTGAGTTGGTTTGACACAGCACTCTGAGGGGCTCACGGAAGCCTAAGGGTTAGTGAAAAGAGTGAGCCAGGAAAAGGAACACTTGTACACTGTTGGTGGGACTATGAATTAGTACCACTACTATGGAAATCAGGATGGAGGCTCCTGAAAAGACTAGGCGTGAACCACCATAGGAGCCGGCTAACCATCCCTCTGTATTTACCCTGAAGAATTAGTCATCTTACTACAGTGACACATGCACGCCCATGTGTATAGCAGCACATACACAACAACCAGCCGAGGTGTCCATCAATGGATGAATGGATAAAGAAAATGTGGTATATATACACAATGGAGATTCATTCAGCCATTAAAAAAACATTATTTCAATTTGCAGGAAAATGGATGGAACTTAATGAGACCATTATGTTAAGTTAAATAAGCCAAACTCAGAAGATCAAGGGTTGAGTGCTTTCTATCATATGTGGATGCTAGAGAGGAAAAGGGAAAAGAAAGGTGGAAGGATC
This sequence comes from Aplodontia rufa, assembly GCA_004027875.1. Lineage (NCBI taxonomy): Eukaryota > Metazoa > Chordata > Mammalia > Rodentia > Aplodontiidae > Aplodontia > Aplodontia rufa. Next base: position 54,190 of record PVKS010004679.1, read on the forward strand.
TCAAGAAAATCAAAGGAAAATCAGTAGAGAAGAGGAAAAGGACTGGGGGAGGGGGAAGGAGGAGGGAAAGGGAAAGGGGAAAAATGGGAATGATATTGGCTAAATTATATTAATTGTGTTCTTGTACAAATAGCAACAACAAATACCACCATTACATACAACTGTAATGCTCCAATAAAAATGGAGAAAAAATAATAAAATTAAAAAATGAATGCCACAGTGTTATAAAATTTACAAAAAAAAATTTGAAGAACACATAGAGCAACATTATTATTTTTTATTTTCAGAACTGGGGACCAAACCCATGACCTCACATGTGCTAGGTAAGTGCTCTATTTTTTGAGCCACATCCCCAGCCCTTTCCATTTTATTTTGAGATAGTCACCCAATTGGTGACCTTCCTGCCTCTGCCTCTGAGTAGTGTATTATGGAGGAGTTTCTAGAGACCTATGGGAGCACAGACTACATAGATATGTACTCAGGAAGACTGGGTGAGACTGGGAACCAACAGGACTGAAACTCCACCTATTACATTCCATTCCTTTATTAAATATCTGAAACAAAACCAACAGTAAATTCTGGGTTGGGGGAGTCATTATTTTTCTGTACTTTTCCAAGGTTTTCTTTTTTTTATTTTTTTTTATTAGAAGAATGTAGAAATACAGTTGAGGGGGAAACATTATCAAAACATTAGCAATCAATGGATATAAACTTTGTTATTGAGGGGAAAAACCAGATCATGTCTTTTTTGTTTTTATAAGAGAGAGGTACAGTGAGGGAGAAAGAGAGAGAATCACTTTTATTTAGTTTTTCTTGCTGCTTTCAGTGCTCTGACACTTTGTTGTGCACATGGTGCTGGGGTTTGAACCTGCATCCTTGTGCATTCCAGGCAAGCTCCAGAACCACTGAGCCACCACCCCAGCCCTACTTTTCCATGTTTTTAAAAAATTTTCATACCCATCATGGAAAATTTAGAAAATAAGAAAACATTTAGAAAAGTAACTAGTCAAGTGAGGGGCTTCTGGGTTGGTTTCATAGTCTAGCTGTAGTAAATTGAGCTGCTATAAACATTGATGAAGCTGTATCTCTATAATATGCTGATTCTAACTCTTTTGGTGAGTGGATTCAAAAACTTTGGTACATATATACAATGGAATACTACTTGCCTATTAGAGAAAATGATATTATGGCTTTTGCAGCCAAATGGATGCAAATGGAAAAAATTATGCTGAGTGAAGTATCCCAGTCTCAGAGACTCAAGGCCCGAATGTTTTCTCTCATTTGTGGAAGCTAGAATACAACTGGAAACAGTATGATAGATGGCTGAGCTAATAATCACCTCCACATGATGAATTTTTACACAAACAGGGGGAACCTTGCCTAGGATACCTAGAGATGTAGGGAGGGGGCAGATAAGGGGGAGAGATTAGGAAGGACATCTAGGAGACTGGAGGGAGGGAGTATGGGGGAATCAACTCAGAGGGAAGTCTCCAACCTCCACCAGAAGTCCATTAAACACAGGGGTTCTTTTGGGGGAAATATAGAACCATGGGGAATCCAAGGGGGGAAACGATGACTATGTGAATATCCATTTGTTCTTGATTGTTTGATAATGATTCCCCCTCAATTGTAAGTCCCTATTCAACTAATAAAAAAAAAGAAAAAAAGTAACTAGTATTTAGATATAATCGTATAATAATCTTGCCCTATTCTGATGTGTGTAGATGTGTACTTGAATTGGCCCTGTATATAGTCTCATAAAATGATTTTTGCACTTTATGGCTTATATTTCCCCATGCCGTTAAATGTCCTTCAAAGACAGGATTATCAGCTTTTCTGCTCCCTCTTCCACTCCCCAAAAGCTTGCTCTGGAGCCTGCTGAGCCAGTACTGTCTCCCTCCAGCTGCCATTGTGCCCATCTACCATCAACCACCGTGGGGCATTCTGCATTTATGAGGTCCAGGAGATCCTGCTGCTGTGCCTGGAGGTGGCAGGGAAGATGATCTGTCGTACAGAAGGTAGCACTGAGGGCCCAGTCATTGGTGCAAAGGCCTCAGCTGAGGTGCCCAAGGGCAAAGGTACCCAAAGCACAGTGATCCCTGCTGCTAAGATCCTGAACTCCCCTTAGGAAGAGGCCGGTTTCACCCACACCCACGTGGAAGACTACATGAAGTCTGCTCAGTTAAACCTGAAGACTCGGGACCAAACGGTGTTGAGAGTTCCACAACAGAGGCTGCAGAACAAAACAGGCACATCCTGGATAATTTCAAAAGCGCTGAGGGCTACTGGTGAAACATGGATCGGATGGTGTGGTTGTTCAGGAATGACTGTGAAGACCTCGTGGCCCCATGTGTGCTTTTCTTCAGGGAGAAGGAGAGACGTTAGCAGATTTGGCAATGACTTTGGATCTGCCACCTGTCAGTGCTGGCTGCTGCTTGTTGCCCTCATGACACCAGGCTTAAGACAAATGGGTCTGATCTGGCACTGAGCGCTTCCTTTATTTTGACCATGATTGATTTGGAGTGGATGAATTGCTTTTTAAGAAAAAAACATGCCATGTATGTTATCTAAAAATAAAACACATTTAAGCCAAAAGATGATTATTAGTGGCCACAAAACAATTCCTGTTTTGCACATATTATAATTTATTCTGTTATTTGTCCATAGCTGGACACATAAACTGTTTCCATCTTTTGATCACTTTAAATAATGGGGCTGTGAACAGTGTATATTTCTGATTATTTAAAAAGATAAATTTATAGGAAGAGAATTATAGTTCAAACGTGTGCACTTTATTTAAGACTATTGATATCTGCTGACAGGTTAGTTTTCTGAAAGCTTAGACCACTTCACTCATTCATCAGGAGTATTATGGGATGCTTACTGATTTTAATTCCTTTAATTGGATGTGAAAACTCCTACACTCAACCCATATCCATTGCAAATTTGTTTTTTCTGGTCCTCTGGGCCTGTTTTCTTTTGGATTTCCTCTAAGGAGTTCAAAACTCAGGAAGGGCGTGGCTTTTGGCTGGAGTGCAGGCTTGGTGGGCGATTTCCCTAATATTTGCTGCTGTGGGAACCTCACAGCCACCCCTCCCAGTGATGAACGCAGTCACTTCCAGTCAATGGGCTGAAGGCCCTTGTCACTGCCCACCACCTCCTCCACTGCGGCCAACACGTGGGCTACAGTCTTCCTGCACAGAGGAAGGACAACCTGTTATTTTGTAGTTGTGGCTCTCTTCTATCAATAGGAAGCCAGGGACGATATTCTCTGCAAAAACATGTATTCATCCTCAGTGGAAGTCTCTTTCTAAATGCAATAATCCAGCCCTGATGTCCACGGCAACCGGCAAAGGTCCCCTCTAAATGGGAGCACCTTTCCATGTCTGAAATGGATTCCTATTAAGGGCTATTGAGCATCGTATGGCTCGGTGGGAGGGGTAAGGGTTCAGTCCTGGCCTACTCATTTATGTTATATGCATTTCTTATAGCCCACACATTTATTCCCAGGGTATTTCTGGACATCCCCCCCACAAGCCAAAGTATTTTGAAAGTACATTTCATCTTGTGATACTGAATTGCCTTTTGTTTTTTGTTTTTAAGAGAGACAGTGAAAGAGAGAAAGAGAATCAGTTTTATTTAGATTTTTATATGTCTTTGGTTGCTCCGACACTTTATTGTGTATGTGGTGTTGGGGTTTGAACCCATGTCCTTGTGCATGCCAGCAAGCACTGTAACTGCTGAGCCACCGCTCCAGCCCCTGAATATTTTTGAACTTACACATATGGGGGCTGGGGATGTGGCTCAGTGGTAGAATGCTTGCCTGGCAAGCATGAGATCCTGAGTTTGATTCCCAGCAATACACACACACACACACACACACACACACACACACACACACACACATATCCATTTAAACTTGCATATATAAAAAGCAGGCATTATTTATACACCCATAAGTTTTCCATCCACTCTAGAATAAATAGCTACATTCTCCACATGAGCCACAGCCTGCCTGGTTCACTTCATGTGAATTCTCTCCAGGCCTCCTTGGCCTTCCTTGACTTCGGATACAGCCCACTCCCTGGCCTTGGGTCTTCACACATGCCATTGCCTTGGTGGAGAGCAGTCTGCCTCCTAGAGGCGGCTGCTGACCCAGCAGACTCCACCCTGACCCTCTGCCTTGCTTGTCTCTCTGGAATCATCCAGAAGGACTAAAAGATCCCATGGTCAGGAAAGGTTTCCCCGATGCCCCAGACCGTGTCTGCACTCAGATTTGTAGTATCAGAGCATCTGGTGGTTTTGCTGGGATGCTGTAGCCTGTGACTGTTTATCTGGGTCACTGGTGTTTGAGGTCTGTATCTCCCTCGGCTATGGAAGGGACAGTTTTTCCACATGAGCATGGGTGCCAGCGGAGGGACAGGTGTCCCATGAGCCTGTGTTACTATTAATGCTGTCGTTTTACGCGAAGTGTTCTTAGCCTGTGGGTTGCATTTCATCAATGACATGAATGAGCCTGGCTCTTTTAACACAGCTTTCTTCTTCCCTCTCTTGGTGAGCTATGGTGAACGCAATAGATTAGCTGAGGAGCTCCAGCCATGAAGGCCGGAGCTGTGTGCACCCTGCCTCCTGCATGGGAGGGATGAAGGGGAAGAAGCCACAGCCTGGGACCTGGTCCTCTTCAGATTGTCTCTGGCTCCTTTGCTAAACAACAAAGGGAAGAAAGGTCCCCTGTTTGGTGGGCCTGCATCTGCCGGTCCTCTGTTGTGGTCAGGATGTTATTGTGTCCTTTCTGTGCTTCTACTGAATAACACGGGTGCGTGTTTATCCTAGAGACTGTTGGGCGTTCTCTGCTCCACGGCCCCACCTGGCCCAGGCCTTCATTACCCTTGCCTGGTGCAGCTGCCTCCCAAATTCATTCCTGACTGCATCAGCCTCTCCTCCCCGCAGCTGATCTGATTGAATTTGATTTAATGCTGTGCACTGAGCACGGAACTGTCACTAGAGTCACCCATCCAAACTGCAGTACATTCATCTCAGTGCGATGGCCTTCTGCAGAGAGGCTAAGCCAAAGGTGAAGAGCCGCCTAAAGCATTATTCTTATTCCCTTGTAGAGAATAAAGTCAGTTCCCCCAGTTGTCTGGTGCACGAAGCTTTTGAATGTCAGCTGCTTCTGCTCAGTCCTGGCTTATTCCTCACTCCCTGGTGGCCTCAGGTCAATCAAGCCTCAGTGGCCTCCAATTTCTGGAAGTCTCCCTTATGCTTACGTCCCTCAGGACACTGTCTAGGTGCATCCTATAGTACTGGATTCCAGTCTCAAAGCTGGTTTCCTTTCTAGACCATGAGCTCCTTGAAAGCAGAGCTCCACCTTATTCTTGTTTTTTTTTTTTTTTTTTGAAGAGAGAGAGACAGTGAGAGAAAGAGAGAACTAATTTTATTTAGTTTTTCATGTGACTTTCATTGCTCCAATGCTTCTTTGTGTATATGGTGCTGGGATTCGAACCCACATCCTTGTGCATGCCAGGCAAGAGCCCTAACTGCTGAGCCACCACTCCAGCCCCACCTTATTAATTTTTATATTGTAGTTTTTACATATAGTACACATACAGAGTGTACATTGCCTTCTGGTTATGAAACATCAAAAGGAATGTAAAAGGTATCAACTCGAAGCACTTAAAAAGCAATAACAAGGTATTTGTCACATAAATCAAATTTGCAGACAAAACCCAAGATGCACAGGGAAGGTATCTTCTTTTGTGTTAACAATTTCCTTTTGTGAACGTTTTGGTGCAAAGAGATGTTCTGTTCTCTTTTGGGCAGAAGGGGTCTTCAGTGCTGTCAGGTTTGTTCAGCCTCGTGCCTCTCCCGGCACAGCTCCAAAGCTCACAGTGCAGACAGCCTCCATTTTTAAACTGACTCTGGGTCTTTACCTCATGGAGCGGGGATCAAATTCAGATGTGAGGTCCAAGAGCTGAATTAAGTACCAGCTCTGGCTGGGTGACCTGGTTTTAGGTCTCATTTGGGCAAGGTCATGCCTCGTTACTCTCTCAGCTGCAGTTTCTGGGCCACATTGTGAGGACACCTAGCTCCTCATACTTAAGAACTGGGCCGGGGCTGGAGCGTTGGCTCAGTGGTTGTAGTGCTTGCCTGGCATGCATGAGTATGCAAGTTCGAACCCCAGCCAGCACCATGTACACAACCAAGTGGCGGAGGAATGAAAGTCACATGAAAAACTAAAATTGCTTCTCTCTCTCTCTCTCAGTGTCCCCTCTTTCTTAAAAAAGAAAAGAAAAGAAAAGAAAAGAACTGGGCCGACTCCACCAGCTTTCAAGAAAACAGACCTCACAGGGTATTATTCTAAGTCAGTGACTGTCCCATCCTAAAGTGGAAACTCATGGTGTTTTAGAGAGCCCAAACAAAATGACTTGGTAAGCTACACGGCCTGTTGAGATTTCCATATCAGTTCCCAAGGACCTGTCAAGTTTTAGGTATTCTTTTGAAGGTAATGATTTTTTTGCACCCTTAAATTATGTACATTTATAATTTCTGAACGGAACCCTTTTCCTTTGTCAATGACCATCTTAATATTCGTAACTTTACCTTGTAGCGAGCATGTGTTTCCAAGTTCCATCTCTTGACAATAAGCAAAACGGTTTTGTTGCTTCATAGATGGGTTTCCAATTTCTTCTAATTACCAAAAAAGTTAAAATAGCATTTTTGAATTTTAAAAAATCTGAAAAGTCCCTGTAAATGTTGAAATAAAATCATGGGTCAGGGGTTATTGGTTCCAGCCTCAATGTGGAGTATATTGGATTTGGTGATCCTGAGCAAGCTAATTTCTCCTCTCGCTGTGTCTGTGGTTACAGAGCTGAGACAAAGATGAAGGGCCCTTACCCGCTCAGGGATATGAAGTGAGTAAGACAATGTATGCGCACAATTTTAGAATAAAGGTCACATGTAAATTTGAATTAAGTAGTGAGCCTAAATTGCTGTAGGTGCTGTTTCTTCTATGCAGATCCCTTATAAAATATTTCTATCTCAGTGACAGGTAAGAAGTTGCTTATCTGTCAAAACTATTCTATAAAAATCTTTTCCTCCCTCTCTGCATTATCACCTTCACTTTGGGGTGCTGCAAAAATGGCCTCATTTTCACAACCAGATGCTGTGTGAATTTCTGTGTGTTCCACCTCACCCCTGCTCTTGGTTGGTCATGAGCAGGTTCCTCTTAAGGTCTATCAGCGAGACTTTTCTTTCTCAGGGTTGGCCTCATGGATAATGGTTGAATCTGGATCTGCTCCAGAGCAAAGTATTTTTTCTTGTTGGTGCATGTTAATTACACAGGGTGGTGAGATTTGTTGTGTCCCCTAGGTACATGAATATAGCATAATTTGATCAATTTCATTTTCCAGTGTCTCTCCTTACTCTCCCCTTGGACTTCGTCTAACCTATTGGTCTCCCTTCCTCTTTCATGACATGTTTATTTCCTGCCTTGGTTCTACTGATTTTCACATATGAGAGAAAACATAGTTTTTGTCCTCTGTGTCTGGCTTAGTTTGCTTACCACAATGCTTTCTAGTTCCACCCATTTTCCTGCAAAACCACAATTTCTTTTCTTCTTCTTCTTCTTCTTCTTCTTCTTCTTCTTCTTCTTCTTCTTCTTCTTCTTCTTCTTCTTCTTCTTCTTCTTCTAAGAGAGAAGGACAGTGAGAGAGAGAGAGACAGACAGAATCAATTTTTATTGAGTTTTTCACATGACTTGCGTTGCTCTGACACTTAGCTGTGTACGTGGGTGCTGGGGTTTAAACCCGTGTACTTGCGCATGCCAGGCAAGCGCTGTAACCGTCGAGCCACCGCTCCAACCCCAATTTCTTTCTTCTTTATGACGGAATAAAACCCAATTGTGGGGGCTGGAGTGGTGTTTCGGTGGTTATGGCGCTTGCCTGGCATATGTGAGGATGTGGGTTCGAACTCCAGCACTATGTTCACAACAAATTGTTGGAGCAACGAAGCCACATGAAAAACTAAATAAAATTGCTTCTCTCTTTCTCTATTACTGTCTCTCTCTCTCTTAGGGAAAAACAACAACAACAACAAAAACAAACAAACAAACAAACCAACAAAACCCCCTCAACTGTGGAGCAGTGGATGGTGGTGCGCACCTGTAATCCTAGCATCTGAAGCAGGAGGATCACAAGTTCCAGGCTGGTCTAGGCAACTTAGGGAGACGCTGTCTGGGTTGGGGATACATCTTAGTGGTAAAGTGCTAATGCCACAAAAACAAAACAAAATAAGCAAAACCTCGATTGTATATACATACATTTTCTTTATCCGTTTATTTGTTGATGAACACCTAGGCTGATGGCATAACTCGGTTATAGGGAATTGTGTTGTGAAAAATGTGGGTATGAGTTTACCTTTAAAGCATGCTGATAGGGCAAGGTGTTCTTGAGTCCAGTTATTCTTGCATTATTTTAACACGATGCTAATAGAATTCAACAAGTGGGTAAGTTCCCATCAAGCCTTAAGTAACTGCCGCCTGATTTGTTAGAAGTTATCGAAAGAGAAATGTCGTACGTTAGCTCTTTCTTAGTCTTGTGATTCTTGTCAAAATAGAGTTATTTGCCTTATGGACTTTCCCAAACCTATTACTTTTCTGTAAAAGACTTTCAATTGAAATAATACGTTTGCCATTATGTCATTACTTTCAATGCTGGAGACCTAAAATCCTTGAAAAATATTTTAAATTCCCATTCAAGGACCATTTTAACCATTGTAAAATCCACAAATGGTGATATACAGCAGCTATTTTAATACCTTGCTGCCATATTAATAAAATCCAGATGTAATAAGAAAAGAAAGGATCATATATCTTAATAATTACCCAGTGCTCTTTTAGAAACGCTGAGTAATCTCTCTGGCTGGAACCAGAGAGGCAAGGGCATTATTTGAAGAGCAGCATACGATGCCCAAGGACCTAGAGAAAGTGACCAAGTTTTCCCTCTAAACTGAAGGGCACCACGTCTCCTTGCAGGGATGCTTCCTAAGGCCTGGTTTTCTTACTTCTTTTTCTTGTACTTACATAAAGGAACCTGGCTCTAGAGGCGTTCCAAATTGTCACTGGTGGAGTAGGGCACCTCTCCCTGATGCCCTACCCTGGAAAGTCCACTTCAAAGGGTGCTAAGCTTATCTGCTCACAGGTTTGCCTAATCCATCAGCACTGCCAGCCTTGGGCGGGGGGAGACCTGAGGGCCTACGGTCTTTCAATGCCATCTCTAGCCTGGCCAAAATGGTACCGTCATTGAAAACAGTACTTTGTGGAATTTTGGCAATTTGTAATGTTTACAGCTGTCTTATAGCAGGGAAGTTTTTAGTATTACTTGTAGAGAGATGAAACTGCATGAGCCTATGCAAGTATTAGCTGTGTTGTTGGAGAAGGCATCCCTGTAAGGGCTTGCTCTAGAAGAGTGGGATTTCTTTCTTTCTTTTTTTTTTTTTAAAGAAGGACAGTGAGAGAGAGAGAGAGAAAGAGAGAAACAACTTTATTTAGTTTTTCACATGGCCTTAGTTGCTCCAACACTCAGTTGTGTACGTGGTGCTGGGGTTTGAACCCGGGTCCTCGTGCTTGCCAGGCAAGTGCCGAACCACTGAGCCACCGCTCCAGCCCTGAAGAGTGGGATTTCTAAAACCAACATCTTTTTATTTACAAATAGTTGATAAATAAATGTTTAATTTTTTTCTCCCTCTCTGGTGGAAGGACTTCCTGGATATTAAGAATATTTTAGAGTTTCATAGTTATTTTAGTCTCAGGATGTTAGTGCCTGAAATAATACATTCCAATAGGGAAGGAACCTTTCTGCCCAACTGTCACAAAGAAGGCTTGTGGCCTTTGCTCAGAATGGGGTGAAGCTAATGGTGTTATGCAATACTTGATGTCCTTTATAACGTTATTACCCATTTTAGCCAAAGGCTTGCATTCTTCTCAGCATTGTTGCTTAACTGGTATGTTTTCCTGCAAGGGCTAGATTATTAGTGGCGAATGGAAGAGGAGGACAGCTTAGCATTCCTGTGCAAGTTGTCTTTCAGCACATGGAGAGGTGGGTGTGCAGTCTGTGCCTGCTGGGTGACTCACACCAGGTCCCGGCACTGTCATGGAACGTCTGTTCGCATCAGTGCGTCACAGACTGGGCTCTTGCCACTCATGCAGACTAATGCTCAAAGAGAAGCTGTCATGTGTATAAAGAGACACAGGGTGCCAAACAGCAAGAAATCTCTAAAGATTCCTGAGCCCATACTTACACTTGTGCTATAATTTCGTTAGTTTTTGAGATATGTAAGTGAATTAGCTACTCTAAAAACTATCCTAAGGAGGGATCTGGTGATAGGAAAGCTTCACAACCAGTGGTGACAAGATAGTTGCTCTAGATTTTTCACTCTTTTGGTACTCAACAAATTTTCTATAGGGTTTGGGGTTACGGTACATTTCCCTGATCAATTATTCTCCTTAGATCCCTGGTGTGTCACTGAATATGAATAGTTGTTTCATGAAAAAAGCAAAAAAATACTTTCTTGCTGTACTAGCCAGGGTTCCTTCAAGGAACAAAACCAACACGATGTGTGCATATATGAACAACTCTGTTAGACAGAGCGGGCCCATTGACTATGGAGCTGGCAAGTCCAAATCTCTGAATGGCCCAGTAGGCTTGAGACCTGGGATAGCCAATGGAGATGAAGAAGTTCAAAGACAGTCTGCTGGAGAACTCCCTGTTGCGTGGGAGGGCCAGTCTCTCTGTTCTGTTCAGATTGTGGGGATGAGGCCCACCCACAGTATGCAGGGCAAACTTCTTCACTCAAAGTTCACTGATTTAAATATCAGTCTCAGCCAAAAACACTCTCCAAATTAATGCATAAAATTAAGCATCATTATGAAAATAGGGCAGTAGGGAGAGAAGCACTGTATGTTCCTTTCCCCTTGTAGAGGTAGTCACCATACACACTAAAATCAAGACCCTGGAAGTCCCGCAGTGAAGATACTTCATGATCTGATTATGGCGTTTAGAGGTGGGGGCCTTTGGGAGATGATTAGGGTTAGATATAAGGCCATCAGAGTGGAGTCCCCATGTCTGGATCCTGGTGACTTTATAAGAAAAGGACAAGAGACCAGAAGAGACACACATGTACACCCTCTGCCTCTTGCTGTGATGCTCTGTGTCACCTTGGGACTCTGCCACAAGAAGGCCATCAACAGATGTAGACCCTCAACCTTGGACCTCTAGAAGTGTGAGCCAAAATCAGCCTTGTGCTTTATAATTCACTGAGTCTAGGTGTACCACTAGAGTAACAGAAACCAAACCAAGAGAAATTGGTACTGAGAAGAGGGGTTGTTGATCATAACAAGTAATTGGAAACATGGAAGTGGCTTTAGAATTGGGCGATGGGCAGCGCTGAAAATTTGGAGGAGGAGGCTGGAAGAAATTCAGAATGCTGTAACAGGTGGTTGTGGTGAAGGCTTGGGAAGTAGGAGATAGGGAACTAATCTCAGAAACTGCGAAGGCCATTCTTGATACACCATGGCAAGGACCTTGGCTGCATGGTGTCCCGGTCCTAAGACTTTGTGGAAAGCCAAACCTGAAAATGATGAACTAGTTCATCTGTCTGAGGAGATTTCAAAACAGGAAACGATCCAGGCTGTGGGATGGGTAGTATTGGCTGCTTTGGTCAGAATTACAGTGAGACTCAGGAGTGAAAGGAACAGCAGAAGGGTTTGGAAAATTCATAGCCTGGTCAAAAGGAGTGTTCAGGAGAGGAGGGCAAGGACAAGCAACTGCTTTCTAAAGAGATTAATGGGAAGTTAGTCATAGGGACAGCTGGAAAAAAGCCTCGAGGCATCTTGAAGTCTTTTTTTTTTCTTTTTTTCTTTTTCTTTTTTATTAAGAGTATATAGAGGGGCTGGAGCGGTGGCTCAGTGGTTTCGGTCCTTGCCTGGCAAGCACAAGGACCCGGGTTCAAACCCCAGCACCATGTACACAACTGAGTGTTGGAGCAACTAAGGCCATGCGAAAAAACTAAATAAAGTTGTTTCTCTCTTTCTCTGTCTCTCTCACTGTCCCTCCCTCTTTAAAAAAAAAAGAATATATAGAGATACAAATGAGAGGGAAACATTATCAAACCATCAATGACCAATGTATATATACATAGTTATCCAGGGGTAATGCCAAAACATGGATGACCACCTTGGGTTTCACCTGTTGCAGTTTCCCCCAGAAGTCTTTGAGGTTGCACCTCCTATCACAGGCCCAGAGGCCTTCCAGGGCAGGATTGTTTCAGGGACTGAGCCCAGGGTGCTCTCTATGGACTTGGAAATATTGCCCCCCTAGTTTCAAGAAGCCCAGACACTGCCCACATCAGAGGTAGACCTTGACCTCTCCATGATGCTGGTTTTACAGATGTGCACAATGCAAGAATTATGGAATCATGGCAGCTTCCATCCGGATTTCAAAGGAAAGCCGGGAAAGTCACGAAGATGTCTGCAAGGGATCAGAACCCCTCTAGGAGTCAGGGGATTGGAGCTACAGCAGGGTCCCCAGAAAGGTGCACACACACGCACACATGTGGTCCCTGTCTCTTTCTGTGTGATGTACTGTGCTCCTGTGGGAATCTGCCAAAAAGGGTTGGTATCGATTTTCAACAGTACCAGAGCCATGAGCCAAAATAAATCTCTTTTGTTTACAAGTTACCCAGCCTCAGGTATTTCTTTATAACAGAAAACACATTGATAGTCACTACTTTTTTCCACTGTATTCATGGGCTTATGATATATACATTTAAAAAATTATTGAGGAATTGTGTTGTTGTACAATCATAAATGCACATATTAATGCAAGAAAATAACAAAGCATCTTTAATCCTGTCATTCTGGAAAAGTTGATGGATGTCTGAGTGCAGAAAGGCATGGAAATGTATTATTTGATAAATATTTCCTGAAGCCCATGTTCAAGTACGTGGCAGCTCCCGGTGAATCATGGAAAACTCTCAGGCTGCATACTTTTATCTGAAAACAAACGCTAAGTCTGTACAGTTAATCCATGGATAATGATCACGCTGAACTACATAATCACCTCCTCCGGAAAGTGGTTCTTGTTTTATCCTTTTCTCGTCTCCTACCTGCAGTCCATATCCCTGGTCCTCAGTGGCAGAAGTGGGCATTGGAGGGTCAAGGAGAGCAGAGAAAAGAAAGGCAGGGAGTAAGTAGATGACCGAGGGCTAGAGGGCTGTTGGCTTGGTGTGGACAAGATGCCCTTGAAAGGACCTCTCTGAAAATGGGACTTGTGTGCTGACTTATAGATCATGGATTTCACCCACCATGAAGACCAGGAGGGGCAGTGAAGGCCTATTGCAGGAATGGTTTGGATGCACATGCATTAAAACCATCCTGATGCCCACTGAAGCGTAGTGCAGTGGCAAGGGCACACGGGAGGAATAGTCCTGGTGAGCTTCATGGGGCCCATCTCACACACTGAAGAAGTACTTGGCCTCTGGAGGTCAGGTACATGTGCCATCCTAAAAGCATGGGCTTTTAGGACGAGAAGTTCCTCACATGCAATCTGTGATTAAGGGAATAATGTCAGTGCTAAACACAATTTTTAACCTTTCCAAATCTGCTCAGCCCCAAGGACCTGATGGCAAACCACCCTACTGTCTGGTCTCCCGACAGCCACGGGCTGTCTCAGCCTCCTCTGCGTGTGATGTGTCAGGCTTTCTGGGCTGTGGCAGCTGCAGCACTGACTGCTCAGCTGGACCCTCAGGGGCTCTGGTTTTGCAGCTGCCACCCAGGGTAGGGGTAGGGTGTGACACAGCCGGAAGGTGCGCTGTGGTGAACTTCACCGAGGCAGGAAAGGAGACAAGAAGGTGGCTGGCAAATTGCCCGTCTCCCTGCCCTCCAGTCATCAGTGGTTCCTGATGACTTTTCTGCAGACGGCTCACATGACAGTTCGGGGGACACTGTGGCCATCTTGAAAACGCCAGCCTCAGGTTTGTTCCCTGCTTCCCTGCCTCATTCCCCTTCCTCATACCTGTACACTCCAGTCTCCTAGTAACCTGTAAGCTTTGCCCCAGGGCTTTGTTTTCCAAGGAACTGATGCCAGTGTAAGAATGTGGAAGTCATTTTGGTTCCTATGTGACTTTTCCAACACAAGCAGAGTGAGAATAGACAACGGGAGTGGAATTAACACCTTCATCCACTGCCCAAGCAGCAAGATCCTGTGGGCTGCATTTTAAGAGAATTAAAATGAGGACCTATTTCCGGGGCACCCTGCCTGGAGAAATGGGGCTCTGGGCCGGGCTACAAGGCAGCTCTACAGCTCCCGCCTCCCCTCTCTTCTGCATGCCTCAGCCTCTGCAGCTCTGCTCTAAAAAAAAACCTTGCTAACATTTGCGCCCTGTTTCCCAGCATTTTTACTAGCTGGTGGCAGCTTCCAAGCAGGCAGGGCGGCCTGCCCGATCTCAAGCTATCTCCCCAAGAACCAATTACTGCTTTTGTGAGGTCTCTGGTTACCAAGTTGCTCAGGTTTGGAGTGAACAACCCAACCCTCTGTAATTTTCATGCATGAGTTTTGAAAACGAAGCATGCTCAGGAGGCAGATGTTGCAGGGCAGCGGAACACGACATTAAGATTTTCTGAAGGAACAAAATGCAGTAGCAATTATTTTTAGGAATAAAGAAAGTGACATCTATATGATTGTATGGTTTTTGGTAACAGGGATTGAACCCAGCGGTGCTAAACCACTGAGCCACATCCCCAGCCCATTTTTTTAATATTTTATTATAAGACAGGGCCTTGCTAAGTTGCTGAGGGCCTCGCTAAGTTGCTGAGGCTGGCTTTGAACTTGCAATCCTCCTACCTCAGCCTCCTGAGCTGCTGGGATCACAGGCATGCACCACAATGCCTTTCTTATATGGTTGTCTTTTGAGCTGCCTGTGTATGTCAGATGATTTTAAGCCCTTTCATTGTAGCTAATTAAAAAAAAAAAATCCCCATGGCAACAGCCTATCCCTGGACAGTGTTGCAAGAATACTACCCTGGATATCTTTCTTGGGCCCCTCTGAATCCACTCGTTTCCCTGTTCCAGTGTGCTTCACAAGTCTGGCTGTGTCAGTGGCAACTCTTGGTGCAGGGCCTCCTACTGTCCACCCAGTGGGAGGGAAAGCAAGGAGACGAGTTGGCAGGTGGGCAAGGGGAGTGTCCACTCTGCTGTATTCCTGGCTTGTGCGTGCCCCACTTCCTGCTGGATCTTAGACTACTGAACAACTTTCTTCGAAGGCTTGTGTATTTTGTTATCTTGAATAGGTGAACCAGTGAGGCAGCTTCATTAACTCTCTCTCTCTCTCTTTCTCTCGGGAGAAAGAGTTAATTTTATTTTTTATTTTTTCATCTTTTTGGAGAAAGAGTTAATTTTATTTTTTTTTCATCTTTTTTTGTTCCTCTCCACTTAGTTGTGCATTGGGGATCAAACCTGGGTCCTTGTGCATGCCAGGCAAGTGCTCTACTGCTGAGCCACCTCTCTAGCTCCTATTAACTCTTGTCATAGTTAGAAATTAACAAGGAATGGAAGAAATTTCACTGTTTTCAGAGAACAGAGCTATCTCCTCCTTGGCAAATGCGTATCCCCCAAACAACATGATAACATTCATTTGAAAAAGTGTCATTTAAAACATAACTCAGGGGCTGGAGTGGTGGCTCGGTGGTTACGGCGCTTGCCTGGCATGTGTAAGTACACGGGTTCAAACCCCAGCACCCACACACACAAATAAGTGTCAGAGCAATGAAGACCATGTGAAAAACTCAATAAAAATTGATTTTCTCTCTCTCTCTCACTTAAAAAAAAATCATTCAATCTGTTTTTCTGATGATTCAGGCGATAACTTCAGTAGACAGCCGCGTTTCAACGGTCATGGTCATGACTAATAGCTATAATTGTACTAAAGACATGTGGAAGTCTGGATAACAGGATGCCAGAGAGTAGCAGAATTTCTGTATTTTGGGTATAAAAATCCGTCATGCCTACTGTAAAGATCCCTTTTGAACATTGCTAAGTGGCAAAGAAAGCAGAGACCTGGAAAACCGGTTATGTCAAAGGACTTGTACTTTTATTTTATTTTTATTTTTTTAGAGGGACAGTGAGAGAAAGAGAAAACCAACCTTAGTTTTTCATGTGGCTTTCATTGCTCGGACACTTAGTTGTGTACGTGGTGCTGGGGTTTGAACCTGTGTCCTCCTGCATGCCAGGCAAGCGCGTAACCGCCGAGCTACTGCTCCAGCCAATAGGACTTGTATTTTTAAAGTAAAAAATGTTTTTCTGAATGGCTCTCAGGCTCCAGACACTATTATGAACTGCTCACCATATTTCCTTTCAATGTTGGGCCGGTCCAGCAAAGTGGTTTTGTTATGGCTGTTTTGTGGACCAGGAGATGGGCTCAAAGAAGTTCAATAAGAGGATCACAGCCACACATCTGGTAGGGGACAGACAGAACCTGGAGCGGGGGCCAGGCTTGTTTAGTTCCAAAGTCCACCCTCCTTCCATAGCTTGCTGCAGTTGGAGGACCTTTGGGAGAGATGCAGGAACTCACAGCTTGGCTCTTCTGAGCCTCGGTGCTTGAATAGTGCTGGGGAGGTCAGTCCCAGCTGGCCCTGGCTGCCACTGCTTCTCTTTTTGTTCTTCCTTCTGGCTGGGACTGATTCTTCCCGCTTAAGCCTCTGTGTCTTCACCCGCTGGAAAGGCACAGTGTGCACATGTCAGCCTGCAAGGTCAGCCTTTGCAGTCACCAGGTTGCTGGATCCCAGGGCTGAACCCTTCACCCTGGGGAGGGCAGGCAGTGACCTTGGGGGGCGGGGGCATCTGCAGCACTGGGTTCACTCAGGGAACCTGAGGGCTGCAGTAGTGATAGTGAAAGCAAAGCTTGTACTTACTCTCCTAGAGCTGTCCCCAAGTGGCAGAGGACACTCTGCAGGCACGCTCATGGCTCTTCATGTCCCATGAGGCCACAGGGGCTTTCGTGAGAAGGTAAAATAAAGGCTTATTTTTCAGTATTTCATGTTCCTCAGACATTGTCCAAGTGCGTGCTAAGTCCTGAAGGGTGACCTGGACCTGGAAAGTTCATTTCCGCTTGTCTGGGGGTGGTGGCCAGTGGTGGCCAGGGATGAGGACCACACTCAGGAATGAGGCACATTAGGGGTCCCCAACTGCACCTCCCTTGGAATCTGCTGTGACAGACCCACAAGGCGAGGTGGTGGAGTTTTTGAGAAACTAGGCACGAAAGCTGTGTGCCCATCCTGACCCTGGCACCAGTCCCTCCATGACTCAGTTTCCTTCCTCACCTGTAGAACGGGAATAACATGCACCCGTCCCCAGAGCGGCTGTTGTGAGCCCTATGTCAGGGAATGTACGGGAAGCACTAAGCACAGGGTAAGCCACGTGCCAGGCACGGTTCTTACAGTCCTCGATTTTCAAAGGCTTGGAGATGTGAATCAGCTTGGCTAATGCCACACGGCTGGTGAATGAATTAGGGTTAGAACTCAAGTCAGCCCAAATTTAAAGCTGTTTTCTTACTTTTAGGCAAGAGAGTGACCCTGGGACATCTGCTGTGAAAGTGACCAATGCCCACCTGATGTCCCCTGGTGATAATCAGGACCAAAAGAGGGAAGCTCTGGATAAAGTAGCTTCAGGAAGTTCCCAGGACGGCTGAGGGTGTGAGTGTCCGCATTCTGACACTGTCCAGGGGCCAGGTATTGAGCCCAGGGGAAAAGAGAGTCAAGTGAATTTTTTTTTTGTTTTGTTTTTTAAGAGAGAAGAACAGGGAGAGAGGGAGAAAAACAAAGAGAGAATCAATTTTATTTAGTTTTCATGTGGCTTTCCTTGCTCTGACACTTTGTTGTGTATGTGGTGCTGCGGTTCTCACTATCCTTGAAAATGCCAGGCAAGCGTCCTAACCACCGAGCCACCACTCCAACCTGGAGACAAGCGTATTGTGCCAAATGCAAAAGCCCATGTTGGAAACCAGTTCCGGGTGAAATTCCCCCTAAGAGAATTCTGCAGGCTGTGGCTTCAGTGCAGGCCAGTTCCAAAATATTCCGGTTCTACCATTCTGTGTGTAAAATGTTCAGGGATTGCCCTGCTGAGAAAGGTTGCGGGTCATGTCAGCCACCAAGAATATAGATGACCACGGTCCTATCAATACTTCTTCAGGGTGCTACCCTCAAAGCCGAGAACATTAGCCAGCATTTATTATATGGTGTTTACTAAGTGAATACGTGTTAAATGAATGAAAGGATAGGTGAAGGAAAAGGGAAAGATGAATTAAATGAATTAAAATTTTGCATGCCCGGGGAGGACAGAGAGGTGCTTAATGAATCCCACCCAGTGCCCCCTATGCTGGAGCCAGGGCAGCTGGCTGGCAGACCAAAGCAGGGTGGGCATGTGAATGGTGGGTATTTTACAAAGACCGCACACTCCCCCTCCTCCCCGTCCTCAGGGTGGGCACTCAGTGCATGGACAGGAGGTCCACCAGCCAGGACCCAGGAGGGCTTAGAGTGAATCCCTGGAATAGTCTTTTGTTACTTCTGTGGATCAGAGTAGCTGTGGGGCCTTACCAAACAGCACATTGTGGGGGTGGAGGAGCAAGGTTGGCCAGCGGGGAGGCTGTTTCAGTAATCCAGGTGAGAACTGAGGAGGGCCAGGCAAACACAGGTGGCGAGAATGGCCTGGAGGTGGTGTGTTCTGGAAATATTTGTAGGGAGGACTGTCAGCACTTATTGGACTCATCACATCCTGCCCTGAGGCCTTAGATGTCCCCAAATAAAGTGAGTTTATAGTTCCCAGCTGAGAATGTTGGCCAGCCACCAGCTAATGCTAGGAACTGGCTTTTTCAGAATGACTGCTATAGTCGTTGTTTTTGAATTTCTGAGTACCATCTGTTTGGTTTCCCAGTCTCTTTCTTTCCGTACTTATTAGACACCTATGGAAATGGTATTTTATTCCACAATTTTGCACCTGGGAAGTCATTGTACCTTTTCCCACTCACCTAGTGTTACAACTCCTCTCTGTCCCTGTCTTTGTCTCTTCTTTGGCTATAAATGACTCCATAGGTCTCAGGAGCACCCAACCCTATAACTCTGATTCTAATGCCAGGCAGGGAAAACTTTTGTAATTAGAGGTACCTTTAAAATGTGTTATCGTCACTTTAGTCCTAATTCATACGGTTGTAGGAGTTTGTGGCTCTGACTGAGACAGGAATGTCTGGAGTCACGGACCCCTTCATTCTACAGACAGATTTCCACTTGTTCCTGTGTCCCTCCCAAGAACTCTCTGGAACCAGGAAGCTTTCCCCAGAGATCTGTTGCAACAGATAACAGTGTCAGGGCTTGTCCCTGCTCTGGTGGCCACAACTGTCTGCCAGCCATTATCTGACCATGCCAAGAAGGTTGCTTGAAGTAAGTCAGAGGGCATACCACAGTCGCTCCACTTCCAAGAAGTCACTTCCTGCCCTCCCCTGTGGGCCTGCCTTCTTGCTGTCAGTGTCCTGTGTTCAGTCCCCACCCCCTACTCTCCTCTGATCTGTGGGTTCCTGTTTTCCTGGGCATTGGTCCTGACTTGTGGCCTTGGCCTTGCTCATGTTTTGACCTGCACCAATGAGTGCCACATTGTCTTATCCACAGGGATCTGGAACCTCCTCTGTACCCTCTAGTCTGACCTGGGTACCCAGGCCCTGTGCAATTGCCCTTTCCTGTCATTTGTGCCCTGCGGGGCTTCATGTCCCTGGGTGGCAATGGAGGCCACTTGGTTTGGCTGTTTCCACAGGGGCCTGTTTGGCTTAGGGAGAAGCTAAGGCTTAGTTCCTGTGTCATCATGCAGAGCACCCTCTGGTCACCTTTCAGTCATTCCACATCAGGATCTGAGATCTCTGAGTTCCACCTCTTCAGTTACTCATCACATTTTGAAACCCCAACATTTTATCCTGCATTTTTACTTGATGAAACTAACTACCCTGATGACATATTTTGGGAGATACTGGGATCAAAACTAGGGACATTTAACCACTGACATCACCCCAGCCTTCTTTTTTTTTTTTTTCCCTAGGAAGAGTGAGAGAGAGATAAAGAGAAGCAAGTTTTATTTAGCTTTTCATGTGACTTTGTTGTGTATGTGGTGCTGGGGTTTGAACCCACGTAGTTGTGCATGCCAGGCAAGCACCAAGACTGCTGAGCCACCACTCCAGCTCCAGCCTCAGCCCCAGCCCTTTAAAAACAATTTTTTTTCTTTCTTTTGAGACAGGGTCTCATCAAATTGCTTAGGGCCTCACTAAGTTGCTGAGGCTGGTTTGAACTTTTGATCCTCCTGCCTCAGCCTCCTGAGCTGTTAGGATCACAGGTGCGCCTGGCTTGATGACATCTTTTAAGCAGTGCTTATTGGTTTGTTCAAGATGTGTGTGCTTTCTTAGGTACAATAGGGTCAGGACATGCTGCCCCAAATATGGCACCTTGACATTTGGGAAAAAGAAGCAAGGAGGCCATTGTACCTCCCCTTTCTCCTCTGAATCAGGTCACCAAATCCCGATTTGAGAGGTGCTGCTCCTGAACCCACAGGAAAGGAACATTTTTGTCTTTGACGACACAGAGGCACAGAAGAATTGGGTTTTATGCCTTTTGTTCAATTGTATTTCTCTACAACTACCTGCTTCTTCATCAAGCCTAGCATAAAAAAATACATACCTTTACTGGTGTTTTTAGATCTTAATTCTTGAAGGTTCTCATATCTCCTAGAAGTTATGTTAAATAAATTTGTGAATTTTCTCTTGTTAATCTGTCTTTTGTTGTGGGAGCCCCAGCCTGAACCTTAGCCGTAAGAAAGAAAGCGATTTCTCCTTCCTGACAGGTATACCTTCTGGTTTTAGGGTTTGCTTTCTGGAGGGCAGGGATTGCTCTTCTGCTTAAATGACTTTGTAATAATTAATGCAACTAATTATATTGCAGCACAACCAGGAATAGGCTGGGGTCAATACTATTGGTGATGACTGAATGGTTTCTCAGTGGAACAGAACCCTATTAGGAAAACATCTAATGTACTCTCCGTGTGCTCTTTTTGGTAGATAACCTAACTCCTGGTCTGCCCAAGGTATCCATCTGCCTCTAGAACATGGCCCAGGGAGGAGTAAATGGGGATTCAATGACCTAACAAAACTGTCCAAGGAAATTCAAGAAATCATCAGCTTCTGACATTCAAAATAGGCTTTCAGTGACAAATAAAAGGCTTGAAAGTGAAACATTGCTTTGGATTCCTCAAAGTGGCACATCATGGTCTGAAAGCCACCTCTTCTGTTCAGGAGGGTCCTGGGAGAAGAGGGAGAGAAAGACCAGAAAGAGAAAGATGGAGACGTCTTGCGTCTTTCCGGGAGAGAATCCAGAGCTTGTCCTTTGAGTTGGGAACACCTGGAGCAGGGAGTTTTGCTCTGATGTTCTGATTTCACGTTTGGAGCTCTGGGAGGAGGTGATCTTACAGTGACTCGCTGGGGAAGCTGGGGACAGCCACTGAAGCCAGGAAACAGGGAGTGGCTCAGGATTTCATTGCTCCTGCTTCTTAGGTTTGCATGAGACCTGGAATTTCCTTCCTGCTCCTGTGTGTGGCCGAGGAGGGAGAGAGAGAGCCCTGGGTAGGTGAAGAGGGGAAAGAGGTGCAAGCAACTCCTGTGCTTATGAAAGATGGGGAGGCCAGGTCAGCCATGCTCACCTTGCGGACATGAATAGTTAAGTATCACCGGATGCAGGGAGATTCTAGCAGAGCGCATTGGGGCCCGGATTCCTAACAACAAGCCCAGCGCACGCTTCAGGCCCTTGACGGTGGCCGCACCGGTTGTTGGAAATCATAGATAATCTTGACTTTTTTTTTCCTTCTGCTTCTATTTTTCCAATGTATTTTGTAAAGAGACAGAGCTCATTTCACAAAAAGAAGGAGTGAGGTGATCTTCAAAAATAAAGAAGAGGATCACATTAGACTTGTTTTCCTATAACATTTTTTTTTAATACCCGAAAGCCATGCTAGTAAGTTCATGGATATAAATCTGCTTTTTCTGGTTCCTTCACTGCATGCATATATATATATTTTTAATAGTTTAACGTATTTTAATAGCAAACTTACAGGAACAGCACAGAAGACAGACAACATTAAAAACATGTACTTGCATGTAGGACAACTCAGAAAAGTATAGTGAATGGATGGAATCTACTATATGATAAAAATGCTACAAACACCATTTAGTTGCCGTCAATAAGAAATTTACTTGTTTAAAAAAATCCAAATGCTGGCATTGTCCAGAAAAATTTAACAGTTTTGTTTATAATTGTTATAAAGTTGAACTGCTGAAACTTGTTCACTGAAACATTTTGACTTGCATTAATGCTTTACATCCCCGCATTTATATTAAAAATTCACACACAAATGAAAATGGAAAAACGGCCAATACCTGATTCCTGTCCCCTATTTTTCCACTCGCAATCATATACTTAGGTACCTTTTGACCCCATGGGGAGAAAAAAAAATCTAACGTTCAGAACTACCAATAACAGGAAGAAGAGAAAAAAAAATTTTTTTTGAGAATGAAATGTTTCCCATCGTAGTGAATTTTTAAGCACGTTCTCCACGTATGCGGCGTGCTAGTCGGATGTCTTTTGGCATAATTGTTACACGTTTGGCATGGATAGCACACAGGTTGGTGTCCTCAAAAAGGCCAACCAGATAGGCCTCACTTGCCTCCTGCAAAGCACCAATAGCTGCGCTCTGGAAGCGCAGATCTGTTTTGAAGTCCTGAGCAATTTCTCGCACCAGACTGGAAGGGAAGTTTGCGAATCAGAAGTTCAGTGGACTCTGAGAGCGGCTCATTTCACGGAGCGCCAGTACCAGGCCTGTAAGGATGAGGTTTCTTCACCCCTCCAGTAGAGGGCGCACTCTTGCAGCGGCTTTTGTGGCCAGTTGTTTCCTGGGTGCTTTACCACCGGGCGATTTGCGGGCGGTCTGCTTTGTGCGAGCCACGGTATAAAGACCTCCTTACTTACCCCCTTCTCCTTCGGCTGGAGCTCGGCGAGCTAGAGGCGGCGCGGCGGCGGCTGCTGCGAACACCATGCATTTACTGTTCACAAATGGAATCATACCTTTTGGATGAGTCCCTTCTGCTTTTCCCTCTACTCTTTCTGTACCCCTTCTACAGCCCCCCACCCTCTAACTCTCCAGGAGTAGGGTTAGCAATCTGGTGTGTGTCCTTTAGTCCGATTTTCTACATGCCCCATGCCATATAACCACATAGGATGGTGCACATAGACGTGTACACATCATATGCATATGCTCGTGTGTGGACACTCAGACACTTACGTGTTTAGATGATTTATAAGCATTTATTAGATGACAAAGTTGGGATCATACTCTGCGTATATCACTGCACCTTATATTTTATGGTCACCACCGTCTTCTGGAGATCCTTCAAGTCCACTGCCATGACTCCTGTTCACTTGCTAATGGCTTGTAATCATCTATGATATTGCGTGAGAGTTCAATCACGCACAGGTGGGAGTTCTGAACATTTCGTTTTTCTTGATTCTTGGAGACGGTGGCTCTTTGCCACTGTCATCTGAAAGTTTATATGTTCTATATTTTAAGTAAATTAAGTTTTATTAACCCGATCATGTTAGCATGCCTATTTTTTTAATCCAGATATTTCTAATGACATTCAAACAATATATTCTATTTTAGGGACGAGACAAGACTTTCTGGTTAATGTGAGTGGTGTAGAGCAACTTTGTAGGATAGTCAACAAATATATGGAAGTCTCTATGATGTAAGATATAAACTTCACTTGAATTAGTGGTTCGTTACAACTCTTTACTAAAACTTTTGCAATTTTCTGTAGAGGGATTAAAAATGGGCCCAAATCAAAAAGGCAGGGAATTCTATTTGAATTAATCAATTGCTGGAAAATGGGCTTGATCTTCACAAGGCAATAAAGTTTTTATGGTTTTATTAAATTTTTCATTGCAAAGATGGCATTTAGTATTTTACATTCAGGTGCAGCCCATATCTGAGTTTTAGAGATTAGTAAAATAACATTAGCTTCTCATTGTCAAACTCTCCTTGTTCTCTCTAGCAATTAGCTTATGCCCCAAAGATTTGAGTTATAGAGCACCAATGGCTAATTGAGATAACTTCGTGATTATACATGTAGGTCTGAATTTTTAAAAGGGTTTATATAGTTTGTTATGTAAATTTTAAATTATTATATGTATATACACACATTTATACATCTAAATCCTCTTTCAGTTTTTTAAAAACCTTTTAGAAATGTGAATCTCTATATAATGATGGATAAACATTACACTTTTTATTATAGCTTGTCAAGTGTTTTAGATCCTGATAACCAAATGCAGAAAAAGGTGATGTTGCTTAGCTGAGCTGACTCTGATGACAGCTTATAAATCACTTCCTATCATTTTAACCACAGGAAGGAGTGGGTGTTAGCTTGTTACATTTGCTTTAAATGTCTACCTGTGGTTTCCACTACAAACAAAAATTAGGAAACACACTCATCCACTGTCATAAACTTTGCACTATTAAAAACAAATACATAATAAAACTTTTACTCTTAAGCCTAAATTTAAAGCCAGGTGTGAGGGCAAAGAGGTTTGCTAATGTTGAACACAGGTCTTTAATCACAGGGACAATGTGTAGTGTATGATGGATGAGGTTGCTATTTTAAAAAAAAATTCCATTTTCTTCTTTGCAGGAAATAGAATCACAATTACCTGAGGACCTGCATTAGTCATTTGCTTTTGGATGGAAATCATGGCATCTTTGACACACAGTCAAAAGACGTAAGATGTCCGGAAGCCATGGTGAAGCCAATGGCTTCACCATCAGAGAGTGGTAGAGTCCCCTTGTAATTACAGGGCTTAATCACCACCTTTTCCTCCTGAATGCCGTTTTGCTCATTGCTTCTCATCTCCAAGGATGGGTAAGGAAGGTGAAATACAGACAGCTGTGGTGAGATTTGGTGTGAGAGAACAGTTCTCCACCACCCACATGTCCTTACCCAGTGTGGGCTGAGTTCCGGCAGGCCTGTCTCTCCTGACATCCAGGCTGACTCACCCTGTGCCTGCTACCTCGTCATCTCCTCTGTCTCTGCACTGTTTGTCCACAGGCAGAGCTGACCCCTGGCTCAGCAGTACTGGGCAGGCATCATCATCTTTTCCAGTGCTAAATGGGAGGAGACCTTCTTGGCTATTCCCTCAAGCCCTTTGCTTGGCAAAAAGATCATGGAATGAGGGCCAAGGAAGAATGTCTTATGGTCTGTTCCAAGTGGGTACAGATTTCTTATCTTCCAGATGTGTCCTTTCCACTCCACCAGGCTCAGTCCACTGCTTACAATTCTCCCCATGAGAGGCCAGTCTCTTTGTAATAGGGAAACTTATTCAAGACAAATATCCCTTTGGGAGAGATGCCATCTTGGCCAAACTGAGAGCAAAATTGTCAGGCACCCACTGCTATGGTTCGAATATGATTGTCACTAAACCCATGTAGAAGTTTAATCCTCAAAGTCTTTATCTTAATGGAATTAGAAGTTGGAAACTTAATCCAACCACGGCATTTAGAAGTGGGGTCTTTAGGATGTGATTAGGTTGGGTCATTAGGATGGAGAACCTAAGATTGAATCCTGGTGGCTTTAAAAGGAGGAGCAGAGGGACCACATAGATGAACATATGAGCTCCCTCCATGATGTAATGCAGCCAAGGGGGGCTTTGCCAGGGCCTGTACCATGCTGGTTAGACTTCCAGCCCCCAAAACGAAACAAATCCTTTTTCTTTATAAAGTAGCCTGCATCAAATTGTATTGCTTGTGTGTGCAAACATGTAACAATGAATTCCACTATTATGTAAAATTCTAATGCATCAATAAAAAAGAAAAAAACCCCAGCCTGCCCCCTGCATTTCATTACAGAAAAGGGGGCTAATGCATGTCTACATTATGAGGGAAGATGACTCCAAATCAGGATGAGACTCTTGCTGAACTAGGTGATAGGATTTCCTGTAGGGCAGAGGCCCTGCCTGGGACTCTGCTGTGAACCACTGCTGAGAGCATGGCAGAGGAGTGAAGGTAATTGGAAGTTGTCCATTTTCCTACAGCACTGCTTCTTCTGTTTTCTTCCATCCAAACCTTCTCTACCACCAGTCCCCAGCATCAGCCTTCACCACTTGAAGTCTTGTTCTTGCAAAGAACATTGAGAGGACTGTCGCATCTCTAACCACACTGAGTTAGCTGTGAGCTTCTTGGCTGAAAGTTGCTCCATGGAGACAAAATGTTATTATTGGTACCTTTGGATCCTTGAGGCTTCCAGATGTTTTAGCTGCTTAACTCCTTTTTGTGTCCTCTGTCTCACAATGTTTTTATTACCCCAATGAAGGGAAGACTGACTTCCAATTCTGGATAATATTAAGCAGTGACAATTCCATCCGGATTGAGGAGGAATTACATTGCTTTACAAACACCTTAAACTCTGAAAGGACTTAACCGACTACCCTATATTTCTTTATTTACTTCGTAAAGATTAGAAAATAAGTCACATTTTGGCCTTTTTCTCTTTGACCTTTGCAAAGAAAACTATCTGTGGGGATTCTCAGGTACCAGTAATAAATGACAAAAGAAACTTTTGGGAAAAAAGAGTTTTCATAGCAAGAAAAAATGACGGTTTTAAATGTAAAACGTGAGCACAGCCTCGCTGGAGACAGCTTCCTCACTCCTGCCTTCTCATGCTGAAGGGACTCACTAGAAGCATTCCGTGTGAGTCTTTATTCAAATGGATTGAAAATTTCCTATTTGGTTCTGTGAGATGCCATGGGCCATTCTGCGAAACGGAAATGCTAACTATGGATTTTTTTCCCTTCTATATCGTCTTTAAAATTTCAGTGCAAGAGAACTATTTAAAACACATGACATTCCATCCATCGGTGACACTGAGACAGCCTTCCATTGATATGAATTTTTGGTTTTCTTTTTTGGTGCTACTGGGGGTTGAACCCAGGGCATGCTAGGCAAGTGCTCTACCACTGAGCTTCATCCCCAGGCCCTGCATACCATCTTTGAAGACCACTAGTTTGTGCTATGTGTCATGACCCTCTTTTTCAGCACAAATTAGTCATTCCCTTAGTATACCAATGTATTACACAAACCTGCTTCCCAAGATCTACAGCTAAGAGAGGAAGATGAAGCAGAGAAATGAGATGTTCTGATACTCCAACACATCTAATATAAGTGAGCTGAAATAGAAGTACTTTAAAGAGAGTATTAATAATCAGTCTTTAGTTTTTACAAAAATTATTCAAGGGGCTGGAGCAGTGGCTCAGCAGTTACAGCGCATGACTGGCATATGTGAAGATGCGGGTTTGAACCCCAGCACCACGTACACAACAAAGGGTCAGAACAACAGAAGCCACATGAAAACTAAATAAACTTGATTCTCTCTCTCTCTCTCTCTCTCTCTCTCTCTTTCTCTTCCTCTCACTATCTCTCTGTCTTTAAAAAAAGCTATTCAAGATGAATGGTATACTTCAAAGCATCTTAACTTATGATTACCCAGATATTATAAGACCAGAACTTTGCATCTCTTCTTTTGCCACAGTGTACCTATAAGAAACAGGGTTTTTCAAATTAGATGGCAATGAAGATGAACGTTAACTTGGAGTTATTGAGATCCTGGGAGTTAGTATAATGAAATCAGTTCAAATCCAAATTCCAACTACTCATACTAACTTTAAGCCAGTTATTTAACCACTAAGTTTTCTCCCCCAACCCTTCTTTTTTTTTTATTAGAAGTATATAGAGATACAGTTGAGGGGGAAACATTATCAAAACAATAGCAATCAATGTATATAAACTATGTTATCCAGGGGTAATGCCAGAAGATGGATGACCACCTTGGGTTTTACCTATTGCAGTTTCCCCCAGAAGAACTCATGCATTAAATGGGTAGCTCGTGGAGGAATGACATCGGCTTCTGGGATGGTTCCCCCATCTTCCCAATCTCCAGACTCCTATGAGTTCTTCATATACCCTGCCCCCTCCCCATCCTCCTCCCTATACCTCCAAGTATCCTAGAGAGCCATCCCCCTATTACTCTGAAAGTCATTCAATTTGAAGTTTTGTTAGGTTAGCCGTCTGCCCTACTGCTTCCCCATATATGCTAGCTTCAACATATGAGAGAAACCATTCGGCCCTTGAGTCTCTGAGATTGGGATACTTCACTAAGCATAATTCTATCCATCTCCATCCATTTGATTTCAAAAGACATAATATCGTCCTCTCTGATGGCCGAGTAGTATTCCATAGTATATATGTACCAAAGCTTTTGTATCCACTCCTCAAGTGAGGGGCATCTGGGTTGGTTCCATAATCTAGCTATAGTAAATTGAGCTGCTCTAAACATTGAGGAAGCCACATCACTATATTACGCTGATTCTGACTCTTTTGGGAAAATTCCCAGGAATGGGATAGCTGGGTCATAAGGTGGTTCCATCCTTAATTTTTTGAGGATTCTCCACACTGCTTTCCATAGTGGCTGAACCAGTTTGCAGTCCCACCAGCAGTATAGTAGTGTTCCTCTTTTCCCACAGCCCCTCCAGCATCTGTCATTGTTTGTATTTTTCATTTTTGCCACTCTAACAGGAGTGAGGTGGTATCTCATTGAAGTTTTGATTTGCATTTCCCTTATAGCTAATGATGGAGAGCATTTTCTCATATATTTATGGAGTTTAGTTTCTTTAGTTCCTTGTATATTCTGGATATTAGCCCTCTGTCCGAGGTGTAGCAAACAAAGGTTTTCTCCCATTCTGTAGATTCTCTCTTGATGCTCTTGATTAGATCTTTAGCTGTGCAAAAACTTTTTAGTTTAATTGCATCCCATTCATTTATTCTTGATTTTACAGCTTGACCCATGGGAGTTTTGTTGAGGAAGGCGCTGCCGACTCCTATGTCCTGTAGTGTTGACCCTACTTATTTTTCTAGTAAGTTTAAAGTTGTAGGCTTAATATCCAGGTCTTTGATCCATTTTGATTTAATTCTTGTGCAGGGCGAAAGATAAGGATCCAGCTTCAGTTGTCTACAAATGGCTGTCCAGTTTGTCCAACACCATTTGTTGAACAGGCTATCTTTCTTTCACACTATACTTTTGCCCCCTTTATCAAATATCAAATAGTTAAGGATATGGGGGTTTGTCTCAGGATCTTCTATTCGGTTCCACTGGTCTTCGGTTCTGTTTTGATACCAATACTATGCTGTTTTTGCTACTACAGCTCTGTAGTATAATTTCAGGTCAGGGATTGAGATACCCCTATTTCTTCCTTTCTGTAGAGTAATGTTTTGGCTAGTCTGGGTCTCCTGTTATTCCATATGAACTTGAGAATTGCTTTATCTATATCTCTGAAAAATGCCACAGCCAACCCTTCTTTATAGAATAAAAGAACCAGGATTAGAGGCCTCAAAAGATTGTTTTGAGGGTGAAATGGAAACTGGCTCAGTGTCTGGTATGTTGCAAATGGTCAGTGCCAATTACCCACTTTTAATAGTGTTATATATGCTGAATCTCAGATCAAGATTGGACTTAGCAGTGTCTTTACTCATCATAGCTGTATATTAAAAATTGAAAAAATATTTTTCAACACATTTTCGCTTCATTAAAATGTTTACAGAACGTCAATTAAATTTGGAGTCATTTCCTATAATAACTCAAGTATTTTACTTTAGCTCATGCTAGGTTGTGAGTCAAATCAACTTGGGAAATGGTCAGAAAAACTATTCTTTATCTATAACGAGATAAAAAGATTACTAAATGCAGTAATAAGAAGATGCAAATGATTTATGCCCTTATTTGTCCTCCTCCTCCTCCTCCTCCTCCTTCTTCTTCTTTTTTAAGAGAGAGGGACAGTGAGAGAGAGAGAGAATCAATTTTCTTTAGTTTTTCATGGGACTTTCTTTGCTCGGACACTTTGTTGTGTATGAGGTGCTGGGGTTTGAACCTATGTACTGGTGAATGCAAGGCAAGCGCAGTAACCGCCGCTCCAGCCCTTATTTGCCATTCTTGGTGTAGACAATCTCCTACAGGTGGAAATTTATTTCTTACTTTTTGCTATTATAAATAGTGTAGAATACGCAAAATTGACAGAAAACAAAATAAGAAATCATATTGGAAAACGCTTCTCAATGAGTTTATAATGGACCCCCAAACTTGACGACAAAAAGTATGACTCATATTGCTAGTGGGAAACCCAAATGGTTTAGCCACTGTGGAAAGCAACTTGGTAGCTCCTCAACCCAGCACTTCATTCCTAGTTATGTACCCAAAAAAACTGAAAAACAGATGCTGAAACTAAAACTTATAGGTGAACTTATAATGTTCATGGAAGCACCATCCACAGTAGCCAAAAGGTGGAAACAACTCAAATGTCCATCAGGGGATGAATGGACAAACAGACCATAGTAAACTCAGATGATGAATTATTATCTAGCCATAAACAGAACGAAATACAGATACTTACCACACTGCAGATGATCTGGAAAACATCTGGAAGCCAGGCACAAAAGATTGCACATCATAAAATTCTATAATTAGAAATACCTAGGGCAGATGAGACAGAAGGATCAGAAGTTCGAGACCAGCCTGAGCAATTTTGTAAGATCCTATCTCAAAACAAAAATTAAAAAAAAAAAGGGTGGGGATGTGGCTCAGTGGTTAAGAGCCCCTGGGTTAAATCCCTGGTACCCACCACCCCCCAAAAAGAAAAGCTGATGACGGGTGCCTGGGGCTGAAGTTAGGCAGGACTTAATGACTGCTTAATGAGTCTGGGTTGTTTTTCAGGATGATCAAAGTATTTGGGATGCTCCCCCCACCAAAAATCCAAATAATACTTATGCAATCATTTAATTCTGGAGCATTCACAATCTGAGCAATTATATCTCTTATAGGGGCGAAATATAGAAGAACCAAGAGACCGGGGTGTGGGCGATGAGGGGTTAATTCTGGTTTAAGAACATATGCACATCTTATTGCTATTTTATATATATTTATGATTTACAATAACTCAATTCCTTAATAAAAAATTTTAGAAAAAAGAAGTGCTTGGGTAGTGGTAATTGTTATGTAACATTGTGAATGTACTGAATCACACTGAATTGTACACTTGAAGATGATTAAAATGGTAACATTTTATGTTATGTATATGTTCCACAGTAAAAAGTTAACTGATCCAGGTACGCCAGTCCTTGGTATGTGTATCTAAGTGAATTGTCATCATATTCTAGTGACCCTGCATGCCTTTGTTTAGAATGGCACAATTCACAATGACCAAGTTATGGAATCAACCATTAATACATACATGGACGGAGAAAACATGGTGTGTGCGTGTGTGTGTGTGCTGTGTACATGGAGTACTATACATACGTGTGAGTGGAATGGAGTATTATTAAGCCATAGAGAAAAATGAACTCATGTCTTTTGCAGGAAAATGGTTGAAACTGGAGCTCATCTGTTGAGCAAAGTAAGCCAGCCACAGGAAGACATGTTTTGCATGTTGTCTCTCATGTGGAACCTAGGAGGGGGTTAGGGAAAGAGGACATGAAACTAGAAGGCAGAGATTAGAGACGAGGAAGTGGAGGGCACGGGGATAACGTGGGGTGGGAAATGTTGAAGTATGGTACAGGCATGCCTGCATATGCCACCAGGAAATCCGTGCTGTATAATTAATACGCACTAATAACAAAAAAGAACAGAGAATTGCTTCATGGAATCCACCAAATTCCAATCCAGGAAAAACTTTTAGCTGGAGGTGCGTTTTAGTAATTTGTTCCCTTGACCCTGTGGGCACTTCATCCAAGATGCCTTTGACCACATCATTCCCTCCCAAGCTAGAAGGATTCCCCCTTCATTCAGGGAATGGTGCTGGGTATTTTTGCCCCAACCTCCTGGATTGGACTTAATTGAAAGGCATTTTGATTAGGATAGTAAATCTGTAGTCTAGGGGAGGTGCAGTCAAAGAAATCCGTTTTCCACCAGAGA
Organism: Aplodontia rufa; assembly: GCA_004027875.1. Taxonomy (NCBI): domain Eukaryota; kingdom Metazoa; phylum Chordata; class Mammalia; order Rodentia; family Aplodontiidae; genus Aplodontia; species Aplodontia rufa. The sequence goes on from PVKS010004679.1 coordinate 86,323, forward strand.
CTCTTGTTCACACTTTTATTCCATCTTTTATTTCGTTCCTTCTCCCCTTGCTTTGCATTTCCCACTTCACTGTTGCCTACATTCAAGGCTATGGAAGAACATGCAGGAACTTTCTCTTGGTGGCATTGAAAATTGGGAGGTGGATGGTGTTCTTGATTCTTTCTTAAATTGAGACGGTTCAGTCCTTTAAAACACTTATCAGACAAGTTGGGCTCCAATGAAGACTTTTCAGTATTTGGATTCATATCAATATGTATATTGGGAACACAACTTTCTTTTTAAAATAACACTGGGTGGGGGTCTGGAGTGGTGGCTCAGTGGTTATGGCACTTGCCTGGCATGCGTGAGGTCACAGGTTTGAACCCTAGCACCACGTACACAATGAAGTGTTGGAGCAACAAAAGCCACGTGAAAAACTAAATAAAATTCTCTCTCTCTTTTTTTCTCTCTATCATTGTCCCTCTCTCTCTAAAAAATAAAAAACAAAATAACACTGGGGAAATGCCTATATATGTGATATCTATTTTAGGTTGATTCTTTTAATAATTTATATCAGCTTTAAAAGTAACATATTATTGCTTTTTAAGCTTTTAATTACTGAATGTGATTTTTTTTTTTTAAAAAAAGCCAATGTAACAAGGGTGGGGAGGTGGGTGTGGGTGTGGTGGAGTGGATGCCTGTAATTCCAGCAACTCGGGAGGCTGAGGCAGGAGGATAACAAACAAATTCAAAGCCAGCCTCAGCAACTTATCAAGGCCCTAAGCAACTTAGTGAGACCCTGTCTCAAAAATAAAAAATAAAAAGGGCAGGGGATGTTGCTCAGTGGTTATGTGCCCCTGGGTTCAAACACCGCTACCCTCTACCAAAATAAAAGGCCAGTGTTATTGATAATGACTGTGAGAGAGTATAAACGTTGGATTGGAATTAAAGAAATATACTATTACCAACAAAGTGATGCATTTACTTTTTTTATTGAAGTGAAATTGACAACCAACCACTTAAAAGTACACAACTGAGTGGTGCTTAGTGCATTCACAGTGTCGTGCAACCAGCACACCTCTCTAGTTTGAAAACTTTTCTGTCACCCCAGCAGAACAAACCACAGCCACTAAGCAGTCACTCTCCTTCTCCTCCTCCACCCCCTGGGAATCACAAAGTTGCTTTTGGTCTCTATAGATTTGCTGACTTAGATATTTCACATAAAGAAACTCACACAATATGTAATCTATTGTGCCTGATCTTTCACTTAGCCTAATGTTTCCAAGGTTTTTTTTTTTTTAATGTTGTAGCATGTATCAGTATTTTGTTCCTTTTTCATGGCTGAATAATAGTTCACTGTATGGATTTACCGCAGTTTATGCACTCATTCTTGGTGGACATTTGGTTTGTTCCCACCTTTTTGGTTGTTGTAAATAGTCACGCTGTGAATAGTTTTGGACAAGTTTTTGTCCACCTCTTTTCAGTTCTTTTGGGCATATATACCTGGGAGTGGAATTGCTGAATCGTAGGACAAGTCTGTGTTATCTTTTTAAGGATCCAACAGACTTATTCACAGTGGTGGCAATATTTTAAGTTTCTAACAGCAATGTATGCAGGTTCCTTTTTCTTCCCATCCTCAGCAATGTTTCCTTTCTTCTTTTTCTTATTTTGGATACTGTATTAGTCAGGTTTTCTAGAGGAACAGAATCAACAGGATATGTGAATACACACACACACTCACACACACACACATATGGATTTATTAGTTTGGCTTACATAACCAGAGGCTGGACAGTGGAGAGCTTTAGGAAGCAGTCCAGGATGCCAAAGCCTCAGAAAAAGAGGGATCCACGATTCTATCCCAGTCTGGACCCAAGTCCTGTAGACTCCCTGAAGAATCGCTGGGCAGAGTCTGCTACGGAAGAGAGAAGGAGCTGGAGTCTGATGTCTTCAGGAGACCACAGAAGCAATCAAGGTCCCGTTCAGAAGAACTGATGTTGCCTCTGCCGCTGCCTCCTTGTTCCATCCAAGCCTCCAACCTATTGGATGGCGCTGCCCACACTAAGGGTGGATCTCTACTTCAGTTCGCTGTCCCACCTGCCAAACTTTCCTAGAAACACCCTCCTTGACACACCTGGAGGACTCTTAATCTTAGGTGCCTCCAAATCTTAGGTGTGTCTTAATCTAATAAGTTGGATGATTCAGATTAACCATTAGAGACACAGCCATCTTGATATGTGCAAAGAAGTGTCCCATTGTGATTATGATTTGTATTTCCCTAATGATCAGTGACTTTAAAAGTATTTTTATGTGTTTGTTAGTCTTTGTAAACTTCTCATGGAGAAATTTCTTTCAAATTCTTTACCCATTTTATTTTATTTTTTAAAGAGAGGACAGTGAGAGTGAGACAGAGAGAATCAATTTTTATTGAGTTTTTCACATGGCTTTCGTTGCTCTGACACTTAGTTGTGTAAGTGGGTGCTGGGGTTTGAACCTGTGTACTCGCGCATGCCAGGCAAGTGCCGTAACCACTGAGCCACCGCTGCAGCACCATCTCTGCCCATTTTTATACTGGACCTTTTGTCATTTTGTTCTCATGTTGTAACAATTGCTTATGAATCTGGATCTCAAGTCCTTCTCAGATATATAATTTGCAGATATTTTCTCCTCTTCTTTTTTTATTTTTTTAAATTTTTTTTATTTTTGAGCAACCTCACAAGATTTTAACAAAATAATATAAAATGTGTATAAAATGTGTATATATTCTGGATATTGCAATTATCCCCAGGAGCGCCCCCCCCAATTACCCTCCCTTATCCCTCCCTTCCCCTTCTTCTCCTCTTCTTTAGGTTGTCTTTTTCTTGCTTGGTAGCATCCTTTTGATGCACAAAATGTTCTAATGTTTGTGAAATCCAACATATCTATTTTTTTCTTTTATTGCTTATGATCTTGGCATCAAATCTAAGAATTCATCACCAAATCTAAAACCATGAAAATTCCACCTCCTTATTTTCTTCTAAGAGTTTTATATTTTTAGCTCTTAAATTTGGGTCACTGATCTTCTCTAAGTTAATTTTTGATTACAGAATGAGGCAGGAGTCCAACTTTATTCTTTTACACATGATTATGCAGCATTTCCAGAACTGTTTGTTGAAGAGGACATTCTTTCTCTGCTGAATAGTCTTGGTACCCTTGTCAAAGAGTAACAGGCCATGATATTTTAGTTTCTTTCTGCCCTGTTAATTCTGTCCCATGGGTCTATGTGCACCTTTATTTTGCTACTATATTTGTGCATGTGTATGTGTGTGTGTATGTGTTTGAGAGAGAGGGAGAGAGAGGGAGAGAGCACGAGAGCCGGTGATTGAATCCAGTGCTTCATTTATCCTTGCCAAGCACTCTCCAATGAGATAAACTCCTAGTCCTACATTGCTTTGATTATTGTAGCCTTGTAGTAGGCTTAAAAATCATAAAGTATAAATCCTTTAACTTTCTTTTTTATTGTTTTTGTCTTTTCAGAGTCACTTGTTATTCTAGGAGGATTTGAGGATTGGCTTTTTCATTTCTGTAAACATTCCCATTGGAATTTTGACAGGGATTGCACCAAATGTGTGGATTTTTTGGGAGCATACCATCATCCTTACAATACTAAGTCCTCCTCTCCTGAACACTGGTGTCTTATTTATTTAGGTCTTCCTTCATTTCTTTGAGTAATGTTTCATAATTTCTAGCGTACAAGTCTTTCACCTTGTATGCTATGGTTGTTAACCAACCATAATGTTGGTTAACATTATTGCTAAGTTTCTATTCTTTTGGATGCTATTGTAAGTGGAATTTTTCAAGATTTATTGCTGCAACTTAGTTGATAAACTGATGTTATTAACAAAAATAAATAAGTGGAATTTTTCTCTTAATTTTCCTTTGGTTTGTTCATTTCTGATGTATTTCAGCTTATTTTTCTGTGTTGGTCTTATAGCCTGCAACTCTGCTCAATTTATTTATTATTATACTTTAAAATATATTATCTGGGATATTCTATATAAAGAACCATGTCATTTGCAAGTAAATATAGTTTTAATTTTTCCATTCCAATTTGGGTAACTTTTTTTTTTAATAAAGAGAGAAGGACAGTGAGAGAGAGAGAGAGAGACAGAGGGAATTAATTTTTATTGAGTTTTTCATGTGGTTCTCGTTGCTCTGACACTTAGTTGTGTATGCGGGTACTGGGGTTTGAATCCATGTACTCACGCATGTTGGGTAAGCGCTGAGCCACCACTCCAGCCCCTAATTTGGAAAACTTTTGATTGTTTTCTTGCTGAACTGCCCTGCCTGGGACTTTCATTAAAAAATTTAGTAGCAGGGGCTGAGATGTGAATGAGATAACCACTGCTATTCAACTTTCTTTTTCTTTTATTTTTGAACAACCATACAAGTTTTTAACAAAATAATATAGAATGTGTATTGTTTTTGGACATTAGATTTACCCCCAGGAGTGCCCCCCCAATTACCCACCCTTATTCCTCCCTTCCCGTACCCACAATATCTCTAAAAAAGTATTAGGTTGTATAACATTACACCTTATCTGGATTTAAAACATGATAATAGACCTCCTTTCTCAATGGCCAGGGTCTACCTCCAGCCTCCACAGATGAGTGGAGACATTCGACCCTTGGTTCTCTGGGTTAAGCTGATTTTACTCAGCATAATTTCTTCCATAGCCATCCATTTACCTTCAAAGGCTGCAATATCATTGTTTCTATTTGATGTGTAAAATTTCATGGTATAAATGTACCACAGTTTTTGGATCCATTCATCCAGTGAGG
>PVKS010004680.1:0-91152 GCA_004027875.1 Aplodontia rufa
TCTATTATTCTTATTTGTCCCCTTTCTTTAGTCATTTGCAAGGTGATATACTTTATTTTTTTATTAAGAATATATAGAGATACAAATGAGAGAGAAACAGTATCAAACCATCAATAACCAATGTGTATATACATAGTTATCCAGGGGTAATGCCAAAACATGGATGACCACCTTGGGTTTCACCTGTTGCAGTTTCCCCAGAAGAACTCATGCGTTAAATAGGTATCTCATGGAGGAATAACATCTGCATCAGAGATGGTTCCCTTATATTCCCACTCTCCAGTATCTTAGGAGATCTTCAATTACCCTCCTCCTTCCCCCTCCCCCTCTCTACGCCTCCAAGTATCCTAGGGAGCCATCCCCCTCTTACGCTGACAATCATACAATTTGAGGTTATTATTAGTTTAGCCGTTTAACCTACTGCTTTCCCATGTATTCTAGCTTCCACAGATGAGAGAAACCATTCAGCCCTTGAGTCTCTGAGATTGGGATACTTCACTTAGCATAATTCTTTCCGTCTCCGTCCATTTGATAACAAAAGCCATAATATCATCTTTTCTAATGGCCGAGTAGTATTCCATTGTATATATACCATAGTTTTTGTATCCACTCGTCAAGTGAGGGGCATCTGGATTGATTCCATAATCTAGCTATAGTAAATTGAGCTGCTATAAACATTGATGAAGCCATATCACTATAATACGCTGATTCTAAATCTTTTGGGAAAATCCCCAGGAGTGGGATTGCTGGGTTGTAAGGTGGTTCCATCCTAAATTTCTTGAGGATTCTCCACACTGCTTTCAATAATGGCTGAACCAGTTTGCAGTCCCACCAGCAGTGTAACAGTGTTCCTATTTTCCCACAGCCCCTCCAGCATCTGTTGTTGTTTGTATTCTTCATTTTTGCCACTCTAACAGGTGTGAGGTGGTATCTCATTGAAGTTTGCATTTCCCTTATAGCTAATGATGTAGAGCATTTTCTCATATATTTATGGGCTTTCTGGACTTCCACTGGAGAGAAATTCCTTTTGAGATCTTTAGCCCATTTGTTGATTGGATTATTTCTGAGTTTGGAGTTTAGTTTCTTTAGTGCCCTGTATATTCTGGATATTAGCCCTCTGTCTGAGGTGTAGCAGGCAAAGGTTTTCTCCCATTCTGTAGGTTCTCTCTTGATGCTCTTGACTAGATCTTTAGCTGTGCGAAAGCTTTTTAGTTTAATTGCATCCCATTCATTTATTCTTGATTTTACGGCATGAGCCATGGGAGTTTCGTTAAGGAAGTAGCTGCCGACTCCTATATGGTGTAGTGATGACCCTACTTCTTTTTCTAGTAAGTTTAAAGTTGTTGGTTTAATATCCAGGTCTTCGATCCATTTTGATTTAATTTTTGTGCAGGGTGAAAGATAAGGATCTAGCTTCAGTTGTCTACATGTGGCTGTCCAGTTTGTCCAGCACCATTTGTTGAACAGGCTATCTTTCTTCCACACTATGCTTTTGCCCCCTTTATCAAATATCAAATAGTTAAAGATATGGGGGTTTGTCTCAGGATCTTCTATTCTGTTTCACTGATCTTTGGTTCTGTTTTGATATCAATACCAAGCTGTTTTTTACTACTAGGGCTCTGTAGTATAATTTCAGGTCAGGGATTGAGTTACCCCCTACCTCTTCCTTCCTGTAGAGTAATGCTTTGGCTAGTCTCGGTCTCCTGTTATTCCATATGAACTGAATAACGTTCCATGCTCATGGTTAGGCAGAATCAATATAATAAAGACGGCCATTCTACCCAAAGCCCTATACAGATTCAATGCAATCCCCATCAGGATACCTATGACATTCTTCACAGATACAGAAAAAACAATTTGCCAGTTCATATGGTGATATACTTTAAACAAGACCTAGGTGAAGGAATTTGGTTAACTAAAATTGAAAAGCAACTAAAGCAAGAGGTTTCTTATTTTATTTGAAAATCCATTGAAGGTATAAAAGTATTGGATTTACAGACACATTTCCAATGTTGCATATGCAGCTGTAACAGGTGGGGTCGGTGTGTATACTGAATCCATTCTTAAAACAACAACCAGAAGTGATGTTTCCTTATGTAACAATAGACCAAAATCCACTTCATTAGCACCCCACCCCGGCAGTCATGTAACTCTGTCCAGACTTTCGATTCCTTGATTGCTACACATTAAAAGTGAATATGTGTTCTGTAGAAATATATATTTGAGTAAGCTGTACATTATGTGTACAAAATCTGTAGATGGATGGGAAGGCTTGTTTAGCTACATGGCCTTTTCCAAATCACCTGTCTTGTCTATGGTTCAGTGTCTTTTTCTGTAAAATGGGGATAATATAGTGAGCTATTACTCAGGGTTATTAATAACCCTGAGTAATAGCTCATGGTTATTGTGAAGTTACAGTGAGTCCATGTGAGTAAATTGTTCATAAGTATTTGATGCCTAATAGTTTATTATTCTATTTCTACTAACAAAAATCCTTAAATCTTGAAAGAGAGAAATGAACAAAGAGAATCATTATTAGATTTAGAAAGCCTGACCAGAGTCAATTCTTTACTGAGTTTCGATTGTTAAATGTCATTTTAGTTACTAGAAGGGGAGGGCCAAAGAATAGCCACATACTATGATCCACAGCTAAGAACCAGGCATAAGGTAGATAGATAGCAGGTGTGGATGCCGTGCCCAGTTTTGAAGAGGAGCTTAAAACATAAGTCAGTACTGGGATGTATTCGTTAAATGGTCCTCGGCATTTCCATGTAGATCCTATTATTTCTACAAATTTCTTTGTAATATTGCACTTTGTGTCATGATGCATACAACCTCCCTTATCTCGGAAAGGAGGCTTTCCAGCTGTTGGACCGAGGAGGCTCTATTCTGGCGAGTTTCATATGGAAGTGGTGATAAGAAAGACAACACTGCAGTATTCTAACTAGCTGTGCTGATAGAAAGGCTCTGTTGTCAGGTGGTGTAACGCCAATTGTTAATTTTAATCAAAGGCAATCTAATAGCGTAATGAAATCATAGGCATTCCCTGCTTTGGCTCCTCCAGCAAGGTACCAACCACACTGGTGAGGTTTATGATTCATGTTAGAGTAATTATTCTGTGCAACCCGGAAACCTACTTCCCGAAATTTCCTTAAAATTATTAAATATATCTTCAATTTCTATCTCATTATGCTCTATGTAACTCCTTAGTAGTTGAGAGAAATACCTTGTTTAAACCTCTTAATTATGTAAAATCTTTGGCAAGACTGATTCCACTGTTTCTTTCTTCTTACATTTTGTGTGGATGCTCTGTATTTTTGTTTCCTAATATTCTATTCCTGAGAATTGCTGAGCAGCCATTTTCCATTTCAGACATCAGTTACACAAAGCTCTTGGTTGTTAGTTCATCACTGTATCCTATCATTTCATTTGTGTCATTTCACAAACCACTCCCAGCATAGATTTTATGATCCTAGGAATTAAACTACTTATTAATGAGCCAGGAACCCACCATTATTCAAACAAGACAAAATTTTCATATTTTGTTGTAAGAATTAAAAACCTTAAGATATAGTCTTATTTTTAAAAAAATTATTTAAGCTGATATTTATGTTCACCTTCTTATATATTTCATATACAATTTTTTGGTTATATGAAATGGTAATCAGCTGATGTCACAGCTTTTTGAAGTATACAATTTAATATTGGTTAATAGAATACAGAGTACTAATTTCTTAGTTAATTTGTGATATGTTCTTGAGTAGTAAGTATATAGAAGGGGACATGTTTGCTAAATTTTTGTTATTATTATCTTTCCAATAGGATTATAAAATTTTGTAATCAGGAAGATGCTATTTGATCATTTTTATATCCTTCCTTTTGAAAACTATATGCTTATTAAAAACCTGATGATTGCACTAGTTATTTAATAATATGAAACAAAAATGCAGTAGTTTACAACAACTCTAGTTGTTCTTCCTGTCTGTGGGTCAGGAATTCAGGAATGGCTTATTTGGTGGTTTTAATCCAGGTTTCTAACAAGGTTGCCACCAGAAGGAGGCTGGGATTTTACCATCTGAGGGTGAGACTGGGAATAGAGCATTTGCTACCAAGGTGACTCCCTCACTTGACTTATGATAAGTTGACATTGGCAATTGATGGTAGGCCTCAGTGTTCTCCAGGAGAGGGATGTTTGAGTATCTCTCTGGCATGATGGCTATCTTCCCCCAGAGGGAGAGACCCAAGAGTCCCAGGTGGAAGCCTCAGTGATTTCTATGACCCAGTCTGGAAATGACACTTGTGCAGCTGGTGAGAACCAGCCCTGATGGCAATATTTTAAGATGCTCCATAAGAACACAGGTGCAAGGCAGCCAGGATTGTGGGAGCTCCTGGCAGGTTGAATACCATGCTGGTTGGCTGAGTCATCTGAGATACAAACATCAGCACTTATACTGCTCTCACTGAGTATGCATTACCATCAATTGATTGAGATGAAGACATCAGAAAAATGGATTATATTTTAATGTGTGACTTGGAGCTTCACAACACTCAGCCATGTTTGTTATCTATATAAGAAAATTCAGTTTATATTAGCCTCACCAAACAGGGAAATGGTTGATTTGCATAATGGAATGAGAGAGTGAACTTAATTTAGGTACATAGCAATGTCATTGAGGACAGCTGCATTTTTTTTTGTCTCCTTGTTACCCCTTCATCTTTTAATGGATTCCTTTCTGGAAGAAACATGGCTGCCAATCCTTTGGGGGATTTCGTTTGTATCCATGTCTACTATTTTTTAGCAAAGATGAAGAGGCTCTCATCCAGAAGAGGTCATTTACAGTCCACCAAAGAGTCAGGTATTTCAGGAGGACAGAGCAGGGAGAGTGGGGGGCAACCACAATGTCCTACAGGGACCAATATTCTCATTGCTCTTAATCAGTGGCTCTGACTTGAGCTAACTAGACACATTCACTTTCAAAAATGAGAACATCTTATGCTGCCCTTCTCTTTGTTCTAAGAAAACAGAGCAAGTTTTTCAAAATCTGTGTGCCTCTCCTAAATACCTACCAAAGAGTACATTGTTCTGTTTAATCTCTTCATTAAAACTCAGAAATAACTTTATATTTACAATTCTAATAATATCTTACTTTCAAAGTAAGTCACCATTTAGATAGGTTTTCAGTTATTTGAGGTTACATATTTGGGCAGGGATAATTCTGGTCACTTGCCAATAAACAAGAAAGTCTATAAATAAATTCAACTTGAGCCATAGTTATTATTAATTAATTCACTTATCTTTGTCTTTCAATGGACTATGAGCTGCTTGGAGTCCTGTGCTATGCCAGCTCTTTCCCTGTTTCTGGCATTTGTGTTGTGGCTGGAACATAGAGGACAATCAGTAAGTAATTGCAGAGTAGTGGGGCAAGATTCACTGTTCACACTCTTATGGTCCCCAGTGTGGTACTTTATGCTTGTGGTGGTCCATAAATGGCATCCCTCCATGTGAGAGAGCTGCATGCCCATCACATTGAAGAGTAGCAATATTAAAAAGCAACCTACATGATTTACTTTCCTTTCCTTTATTTTCTAGGCCAGATGCAAGTCTCTGTCCACAGCTTACATATTTCTCGGACTCCAAATCTCATGTGTTAGTATGATAAAACAGAACTGAGTTCAGATCTCTGCTGTGTTATTTAGTATCTATATGATACTTAGCAAATTTGTTGAGCTCTGTAACTTGCAGATTTCTCAATAATAGGAAATAATTATAGTGCCTCTCTCATATGTGTCAAAGAGTTCAGTAAGTTAATACATATAAATCCCCTAGAAAAGTTCCTATACATGGTAAGTTCAAATATGCAATATCTATACACAAATTAGAAGGCTACTTGAAACTCAAGATCAGGGATTTTGGGTATAGCAGAAGGACAGTGGGATTTAATGCAAAATATTAGTAAATTTGAATTCAAGTAGGTTTGAACTGCTTATTGTTAATAATTCAAGCTGTGTGATCTTAAACAACTTAATCTATCTCCTTTGTGAGTTATCTGCATTATAAGTTACCACAAATTCAAATACAGATTGTTTTGTGGCTTAAAATTACATATATTTATTAGTTATATCAGCGTTTCTGCGGATCAAGAAATGGAACTTATTGTAACTGGGTCCTCTGCCCCTGCCTCTCAAGTTTGAAACTCAGGGTTGTAAGGCTTGTGTTTTCACAAGGGGCTCAATTGGCAGAAGACCCCCCCTCCAAACTCTTGGAGGCTGTTGGCTCAACTCCTTCCTTGCGGCTGCATTTTCATGGACACTTGCTTCTTCAGAGGTCCCAACAGAGAGAGTGTTAGCAAGGTGGAACCTTATCTATGGTGTTGTAATCATGGGATGGATTCATTGCCTTTGACATAGTCTGTTAGTCAAAAATAAGTCACAGGTCTCACTCACACCGAGGGCGGAGGGCACTGTACAGAACATGAATACCAGGAAGACAAGATCATGAGGACCACATTAGAGCAGGTCTACGTCATTCCCTGAACTTTTCTTCACTCTTCTGCATAATAAGCACAAATATTGCCCATCATGTGCAAGATCTACGTAAGATACCATTCTGCTTGGCACTTGATGACAGCATATGCATTAGGACCATCTATTAGTTGCATATTCAGAGGAGGTAAAATGAATAATTAGGTGGAGTTAGCTATTTAAAATCAGGTCTACTTGGATATAATTTATCCTTATTGCTTCTACTGAAAGCTCCTAAATTTATGATATATCTCTTTCCATTTCCCAACATTTCCCAATCCTTTTGGTGTTATTGATGCCATAAACCCCTTTCTTCACACTTCAGTTGGGGCAGTATTGAATTTTATGTCCTCAGAATCAGATTTTTCTCTTCCAATAAATCTAACAGTAAATTAAGTTTTGATAATGAACAAAAATCAGAGAAAATTCTTCTTCTGCCTTGCCCCTCTCTTCATTCCTTCTCCACCAATTAAAAAAAACCATTTTAATCAGAACCTTAAAATGACACATTTTTCACATAGAATTTGACAATTCTCAAAGAGTTTGGGCATACCTTTGCCTTTAAAATGTCAAGAAATCTCTCTGAACTCTGAGGTTTGGGCTTAAGCAACATTGTTTGGAGATTCCCCAAACTATGTGCCATAGTAATTTTTAGCTGTTATCCGTTATAGGTTATGTTCCTACATTGATTGCAACTTTTAAAAAAATTAATCTAACAGGAAATTTGGATAAAGGGGAGAAAATATCAGGATATTTCATTTGCTTATCTCTGACAGGTGGTTAAAGGATTTTTTTTTGAGGGGGGAGAGTATGAGAGAGATAAATAGAGAATCAATTTTATTTATTATTTTCATCTGACCTTTGTTTCTTGGACACTTAGTTGTATATGTGTTACTGGGGCTGGAACCTGGGTCCTTGTGCATGCCAGCCAAGCACTCCAACCACTGAGCCACCACTCCAGCCCAGTAAAGGATGATTGATAGGTTATATTCTGGGTTAATCCAAGTCATACAAAATAGGCAGAAATAATACATTGCTCTCAAGGGCTACCTTGGTTTGGGTTGCAGAGGAGACTAATCACCTCATTCACAAGCTTTAATTAAGCATTGAACTCTGTTTAGAAACCACACTAAAAACAGGATGATGTACCAAATTTGACCATTTCATCATAATCCACAATAAACCTTAACAAAATACGTCAATCATTGGTTTTGGAGCTTCAGTATAGATAGCACAAAACAATGATCCCTGAAAATGGGAGATTTATAAGGGCAGTCCCATAATTTCTCTTGTTTTTGCCTAAGACAAATTCCTACATATGATGAAAGGAACTAGAATCCAAACAAGAGAAGGTGGAAAAGAGAGGAAGGGTGAGGAGAAACAATGGTTTCTGCTGAGCTTAAGAAGCTTAAAGAGCAGTAATGTAATTGAACATATTATTAAAATTACTGTGCTGATCTCTTAAAAAACAGGCTTAATGGAAGAAATGTGTTATATAATAATAAAGTGCAAATTTATATAGCTGAAAAAAAAGAAGCTAAGATCTAAGTATTGGGATGGCTGTGGTCTGTATCTGGAATATTCCCCAGAGACACTATTGGGAGGTGGTGGAGCTGTTAGGAGGTTGGGTCTACTTGGAAGTTTTCTGGTTATTTGGGAGCATTCACTTGAGGGGATATTAGTACCCTGGTCTTTTCTTTTTTCATTCTTTTGCATCCCAGCTGCCATGAGGGGAGAAGCTTCCTTCACTGAGGGCTCCCATGCTGATGTACTGCCTCATCACAAGTTCAAAAGCAGCTAGGTTAATTGGCTATGTATCAAAATGTCTGAAACTGTGAGCCAAAATAAACATTTTTCTTCTGCAAGTTGATTATCTCAGATATTTTGTAACAGTAACAGAAATCTGTCTGCACAGGGATATTGGAAAAAAATAAATCCAGAAAGACAGGGCACAGTAGACATAGGGACTCTTCATGGTAACCGTTGAGTTCCTGACTGAGTCCTATTTTTACATACACAGAATAAGAGTACTTAGTTTTATCAGAAAGCAGCTACTATGTATTTGATAGCAGAATAAGGATACACATTTGTGTACTCCTAGTTAACATTAGAATTCTGACTCACATACACAAGAAATATCTCAGTAACATTAGGAATATAAGTGTGATATCAGAGAGCAAGGTCCCTTGGAAGTAAGCCTCCTCAGGGGTTACTTCTCCTCAGAAGTAACGTCCACACTTTGCATCGACTCTACTCTGAATGAAACTTAATAAATCCAAAACAAAACCTACAATGATCTTTAGAATTGAGAGTTTGGGGGTGGAATCTATAGTATTAGAGTTTCAAAGGAAATGTCTTTGGCTTTCCACAAATCAACATAAAATATCAAGCATATATAATTTAAAAGTTAGTTGATATGCTTCTTAGAACAAAATATACACCTTTCAGAGGAAGATACAAGAATCCAGGGTCTATAAAATTTTTTTACCATGTCTAGTATGCAGTAAAATGTGACTAGACATGCAAAGAACAGGAAATTGTAACATAGCGAAAAATGAAGGAAAACTGACATTAAAGATCACATTCAATGTGCCTTGTATTAGAGTTATTAAAGGCTGTTAATCAATCAATATAAGTAAGTGTGAAATTAAAGTAAAATATGTTCAAATAACTAATAGAAAATAGGTTTAAGTGCATGAATAGATGCATTCAGCAGAAATGAAAATACAAAAATTCTAGAATGGAAAAATATGATGACTGAAATGAAAAATAAACTGATGAACTTTATAGTAAGTTGGATATGGTGGAATGCAGAGTCAACACATATGAAGAAGACAGGTAAAGAGGTATTATCCAATTGTGAAAAGATTGAAGACATTAAATGATGCACAGGGATCTGAAGACAATATTAATTGAAGTCCCAGAAGAAGACAGTGAGGATGGTGTAGAAAAACTTAAGGACTTGGGATGTGGCTAGTGGTAAAGCATTTGCCTAGCATGTGTGAGGCCCTGGGTTACGTTCCCCAAACAAAACCATCAAACAAAAAAGAGTTAAAGGCATAATGCTTTACACTTTCCTATATATGATTAATAAAAACAAAACAAACAAAACCCTTTAGCGTAAGTACTAAAGAAGCTCAGAATTTTATATAAAAATATCTCACAGAGACAATCGTATATGATAAAATTTAAAAGTAAAGAGAAATATTAAAATGAACTAAAGAGCAAAGACATAGCACAGACAGGGGAACAAGGATACAAATAATTGCTGAATTCTCAAAAGAAGCAACAGAATACAGAAGACTATGAATGACATATTTAAAATGTTAAACATGTAAAAAGAAAACTGAAATTAGAATTGGCAGAAATACATTTAAAAATTGGGATGAAACAAAGTCATTTTCTTATTTTTTAGAGAGAGAGAGAAGGACAGTGAGAGAGAGAGAATCAATTTTTATTGAGTTTTTCACATGGCTTTCGTTGCTCTGACATTTAGTTGTGTACATGGTGCTGGGGTTTGAACCTGTATACTCGCACAAGCTGGGCAAGTGCTGTAACCGCTGAGCCACCACTCCAGACCCGCTCAGATTAATTTCTTCAATCTTTTCAAATAAAAGACAGTTGAGAGCAGGCATTTTCAGCAGACTGACACGTAAGAAATGCCAAAGTGTATTCTTCAGGATGAAGGGAATAATCGCCGAGGTACAGTTTCATCTAGAGGTGGGAAAAGAGAACCGGAAAAGTGAAAATATATATAAAAAAAACTTTTTCATTGTTATATGTTACTTAAAAATCATTAGCTATTTAGGTAAAAATAACATTGCAGGCGGTTTTAAAATGTGTGTTGAAGTAAAAAGAAAATGACAACAATGATATAAGAAAAGTGAAAGGCATGACATCATTCATGTGGGAAGCATGCAGTGTGAAAGAGAAGCTTGTCCATGCTGCTGTGAGCCCGGGAATGTGTGCACAGTTGGGTGGACAGCCTGAAGGTGACGTGTGAGGTGATCTGAGATTCCTCTAAAAGGACATGCATACGTGAAGAATGGATAAACGTAGCTAATAAGCCAAAAGGGCACAGAAAAGGAGAGTAAAATATATACATAATCCAAAATATGAAACAAATATCTGGGAAGACAAAGAGAAAAAGCAGCACGAATATAGGTGTACCCATAACCATGTCTGTGGCTATTTCAGAATTTCAGATACAGATGGTTTAACTAAAAGAATTAACAGAAGGAATAAAAATAAGTTTCAGAGTTTGTCTAAAAATAATGTATTCAAATTATAAAAAAATACTTAGAAACAAAATAAAACTAGGTTATATATATTAATATCAGAATATGTAGACTTAATGACTAAAAATATCATTAGATATAAGGAAGGATATTTTACTACAATGACAGGGGAACACCAAAGAAAATAAACTTAACAATCCTAAAGATGTATACATACAATAACAAAGCTTTAAAATTCATAAAGCAAAAACTGGTAGAAATAAAGAGGTAAACAAATCAATATTACTAATTGGACATTTTAAAAGCCTTCTCTTGTTAAGATGAAAGAAGTTTGAAAAATATCAGTAAGAATACAGAGGATTCCAATAAAACAATCCACCAAATTTATTGACAGTTAGAAAAACTACACATACAACTGCAGAATAAAGTCTTTTAAAATTAACATGCAATTAATGAAAATATACCACATAATAGGCTGACTCTTTGTATTTTAAAATATTTAAATCTTATGAAATTCGGTATTAGACCAAAATAGAATTAAATTCAAAACCAATAAAATTAAGAAAACAAAAGATCTTTAAATATCTGGAAATCAGATTACAGATTTCAAAATATCCCATGTATGACAGAAGAAATTAGAAAGAAAATTAGGAAATATTTTAAACTGGGTGGAGATGAAAGTACTCCAAAATTTGAGTGAAGCTTCTAAGCAGACAGCAAAGGAATCTTTTTCAATTTTTTTAAATTGATTCTCTGTAGGTATATAAAACAACAGAATACACAATGACATGGAGTATACCTTGTTCTAAAGTGAGTCCCAAGTATTTCACCTCTGCTTCCTTCCTGCTTCTGCCTGTTCTCCTCCCTCTACTGATCTTTCTGTTATTTACTAATTTGATTTTAAATTAACGTCTTGTTGATGTACAGGTTGACGAGAGATTCACTATTATGTTCATATATGAACTTAGGAAAGTTATGCCTGATTCATTCCTCAAGTGTTCCCTCTCTCATCCCTCCGCCCTTTGTTTCCTTCTTCTATACTACAAGGGAATTTTAAGAATGAAATGTTCATCTGAGATGGAGAGATTTTAAAATCATTTATCTAATTTTCTACCTCAGGAAATATGAAAAACCAGTAAGTTTGGCACACAATAAGTGGGTGAAAATAAGAGAAATCGATTAATTTGAGCAGGAAAGTAATAGTGATTAACAAAGCCAAGAGTTTATTCTTTGAAAAGGTTACTAAAACTAAGAAGCACCTCATTAGAATAATCATGCCCTGAAAAGGACAGTACAAACTATCAATGCCATAAATGCCATAAATGAAAATGGAACCTAACTAAACACCTTGCAGATAATAAAAAGGATATAGGGGATAATATGAGCAACTTTAATTATCTAGGGAAATGGCCACATGCCTTGAAAACTACATTTAACCTAAACCTGTACATAATGAACAAGAAAAATCTGAATGGTATTATATGTATTTAAAATTCAAATATCTCGGCTGGAGCAGAGGCTCGGTGGTTGGAGCATTTGCCTGTCATGCACAAGGACCTAGGTTCAAACCTCAGCACCACATAAAAAACTAAGAGTTGGAGAAACAAAGTTCAGATGAATAAATAAATAAAAATGATTCTTTCTCTCTCACTCTCTACCTCTCCTTCTCTTAAAAAATAAGTAAATAAAATAAAAATCAAATATCGAATAAGAAACCTATCCCCAAGAAAAAAATCTTAGATCAAAAAGTTCACTGGTATTTGCTATGAAATGCTTATGGAATAGTTAAAAATCAGTTAAAAAAAAAAAACCCTCAAAACCAAAATGGAAAACTCTCTCAGAGAGTAGAGGTGGATATAATGCTTTCCTACAAATTTTATAAGGTAAGCATAATACTTAAATTCAAACCTGACAAATGCATCTTTAAAAAGCAAAGTAAAATATCATTTATGACCCTAGATATAAATATTCTCAATAAAGCATTAAATTGAAAATAGCCACCAATTAAACTGAATATGATCAAGAGTTATTTGTTCCTTTTACTCAAGGCTAGCTTAAACATTAAGAAGAAAATTAATCAATACAGTGCCTTATATTAACAGATATACAGTTGTAGAATCATATCAACAGATGCAGAAATAGCAATTAGTAAAATTTGACACCTATTAATATTTAGTATTTCAGTCAACTAAGAATAAAATAGAATTTCCTGAATTTAATAAGAAGCATTTTAAAATTCTGAAACCATCATACATAATGTTAAAAAAGGAAAAATTTTCTCACTTTTCATGAAGACAACTAAAAAATAACTGATTTATTCAATAAAATACTGAAAGTCCTTACCAGCATAACAGGAAAAACTGTAAAGCAATTACGTGTAACACTGGAAGGAAAGATGTAAAATTGTCTTTATTTACAGACTTCATAAAGCAAAAAGAAATTAGGATCATAGGTAATCTATAAAAAATTTGGAACTGATGTTACTGTAGCAAAGTATAGAATATAAAATGTATAACAAAGTCAGTCATATGTCTATTAAATTAAAAAGTAATGATAATAATAGCATAAAATAATGAGAAATGGAAATAATAAGAGACTGATAAGGTATATTGACAAATTATAAACAAAGAGGAACACCATATTCATGGATTAGAAGAATATATTTTTAAGATGTAAATCTGTCCCAACTTGAACTCTGGATTTATTGTAACCCCCCATCAAAGTCTCTGAAATCAATTTTTAGTCAATATTCTTTGTCTGATTCTACAATTTATTTCAAGAATGCAAATTATAATACTTGTAGAAGAAACAGACGAATATCTTCACAACTTTTAGATGGGCAAAAATTTCACGGGTAATACTAACCATAAAGCATGATAAATAAAGCCAATTTAAAGTAAAACCTGTTTTTTAAAAGGCAAGATTAAGATTAAAAATGAAGCAATAGGGAGCAGGAATCTATTTGAATGGTGTAGTGCTAGTCTATCATGCTTGAGACTCTGGGATCCTCAGCACCACAGATTAATTTAAAAAATACAAAAGCTACAGACTAAGAAAATAAGTGCGATGTATAATTCTGACAACAGATTTTTATATAGAACACATTTACAAAAACCTTTGTCAACTTATTCATAAGGAACAAATCAATTAAAAATGAGCGAAAAGATTTGAATGAAACCATGTCAAATGAATGTTTGTAAATAGCCAATAAATTCATGTAAAGATGTACAGCAATATTAGGTATAAAAATCAAAATTTAAACCAGTGTAAAAAATATTTCATACACGTTAGTGTGACTGAAATGAAAAGGAACAAGAGTGTTGGCAAGTACGTAAAACAAGTGGAATTCCCATAGTCTGTTGACGACATTATAAAATCCGACCAGAAAGCAAGTTTTCAGTTTTTATAACACAAAGCATAAAGTTACCTTGTGATGTAGCAATCCCACTCTTAGATATTAATTTTTGAAAGTGTATGCCCACAAAATATTTGTACACCTATGTTCACAACAGTTTTTATCATAGTTATCCAAATTGGAAACTACCCTAACCTTCATCATTTGGTTAAATGTATAATTCAGTTGTAGTTTATCAAAACAATGAATTACCTCCCATAAATTTGCAGCAAGAGTGTCCAGGTAGAGCAGATCTGGGAAGAGGCATGCCTTCCGTTCTGTCTCATTCTATTGCTTTGTGTTAGAGGAGGCACTCAAGGGTATGAAACTGTGAATACCACCAGGTCCCTGCAGGCTTGCTGCTACAGGGATTTTAAAGAGGCTAGTACCTGGTGGGTACCTTGTGAATGTATATGGAGTGTCTGGAGTGGCTATATAAGAGGGTCCCGGATGAGAGGTTATGTTAGATGAAGATGAGCAAGTTGACTTGTGCGTGGAAGAAATAGAATTGGCATTGTACACAGTAAATTGTAAACAAACTCATCTACAGTAATAAGACTGAATATAATGTTGGCTAAAACTCTTTCAAAATAACTGGATTTGCGAAGCAAGACAAGGAATTACATAGTCCTCTTGCATCCAAAGTATCCAATGGCTTGACTCATTTCTGTGTGTCTGTTGATGTTGATAGATAATTTGCAAATTGTGTTGTCAACACAACATTTAATCTGCTCTGAGCAGCTCATAAACAACACTTTGATTAATTCTTTCAGTCCGTGTCTTCTGGACAAGATTTACAGAGCTCTGCTTATTTGGATGAAAAATAGAGAGAGACAAGCTGTCAGTATAAGGGGAGGGGGGATGAGAAGATTTCCTTTTGCCTGTTTTTGATTGAAGTTGGGAAATGTTTTTTTTTTTTTAAATCAGGATTTTAAATGTTTCGTTCCAGAAGGAAAGGATTTCAGCAACTGGCATGAGGCTCAGCTAGATGTCACGGTAGAGGAAGTCAGGACAGACAGAGGCAAATTGGCAGTGGAACACAGTAGTGTAGAGAGGGAAAGAAGTAGTGTAGAGTGGAGTCTAAGACTTTCTGAATTAGCCAATTAGTTCCAGAAACCTGTTGGACAGTTACAACTCAGAGAGCTTGTGGTGTACACTCTCCATGGGACACTGAGGTACTGAGGTATTGTGCTGAATAGAATTATGTTTCAATAAACACAATTTAATGAAAGAATTACAGTAAAGAGGCTATCAGAGATATTAAAACTGAAAGTCAATATTATTATTGACTAATATGAATGTAGGTGTGTATATGCATGCATATATGCGTGAGATGAAGTGATAGAGGGAACAGAGACCAATTCTCTTGTGATTTTTTTGTATTGCTTAATGACAGTGTTTCCCCCAGTTCCCCAAATCTGTCTAGTTGAGCTGTTTCTATTAATTTTGGCTTTCAAACAAGTTTCATTGAAGCATGCTTTTCAATAAGCACCTCTCTACCTTCGTTGATTCGTCCTAATCGAGATAAGTCAAGAGTTCTAAAACACTGCTTGTGGAATACTCTCACATCACTCGGAGACATTGTGATCATTCAGGAACTTCAGTATAAAAACCTGGAAATGAATGGCATTTGGGATAAGGTCCTTTCCTAGCAATTATGGCACAGGATGTAGAGACAGTCTGTGACTGATATGGAACAAAAGATCCAAGAAAATAGCTATCTAATAATTCCAGGGCTATTAGAAATGTAAATAACCAGAACCACAATTCCTCATTGTATCTGTCCCCTTTTACGCCTCTCTCCTCTCAAAGGGATAAATATGATTTTTATGAGCTGCATTTTGGAATGCACACATTTCCAGAGATCATGCCAAGTGCTTCTTTTGTTTTTCACATCTGCAACTTTAGATATGATGAAGAGTCAACAAGAAAGTAGATTTGGTTTTGTTCCCTCGACAAATAAAGTTCACTTTGGGACACCATTGGGAAAATAAACAAACATTGCATACACACCAGAAAAACCAAACCTGAATTTTCTATCAATGGTAGTTGTACATTTTAACTTACATGGGAGCACGTGGCAATATTAACCCAGATTTGGAAATGAGTAATTATATTGACCTTGACATCTGTCCTCATTACCTTGATCTCAGCTCACACAATTAGCTTGGCTGAGAATGTCATCAAAACCCTGCATTTTAGATCTATTTCTAGCAAGGAACTCCTTCAAATCATTGCCCCATGAAAATTACAATATTAGGGACACAAAGGTATACATGTATCTAATTGCAGTAATTGTGTTGAGAAAGAATTCGCATACATTCCATGTAGGGGATTCATTCTGTTTGATAGACTTCAGGTACTCTCTTAAAACGGAAATGACTTGAAAGCATTGTTTTACAAAAGATTACCAGCAATTATTCTCTCTGAAAAGAGAAAGGGCGAAAGGGAGCAATTTGAGAGGTTCGCATTGTGAAACAAACTTCTGTCTTTTAACTTGAGGATAGCAGAGGCTGGTGCATCCCTGTGATTCAGGAGCTCTGATTCCTGCACTCACTCCCTCCCCCAACCCTCCAGCCACAATTGGTTGGGAACATTATTGTTGCACAAGCAATATGCTGACAGAGTCTAAATGTAACACTGCCCTGAAAAATGAGGAACCCGCATACTCATACAAAGGAGAAAATACCTAGAGTTTTCCAATCTTCTGAAAATAGCAATAGTCTATGGAGTTTATTTCATGATTATAAAAGCCTAATAACTATGATAGCTGAGAGAAAATGTGATTTATTAGGGTCTCTTAACAGACAGAAGATAAACCCGTAATGTGAAGACAAACATTTTCTTTAAAGGACTTTGCTAAAGAGAAAATAGTCAACAGCTTGCTTACTCCGGAGCTCCAGAAAGTGATGATTTGAGGCTTGGAAATATCAGTGCTGATGAATGGTAGAAGCAAAATTATAACTGTTGTTCCGTGGTGAGATAAACTTTCACCTCCCTGAAGAAAATATAGATTACTGAAACTGATTGCAAGCAATCAACACTGTATATTCCTCTTCCCTAACTGAGCAATGTTTGAATTTGTGCCTTTCAGACAAATGCATTAATAACATTTAGCCACTAGGTATTTGTGGAAGAAATTGGAAATTGCTTTTAATTTGTTGGTTTGGTGAAGCGATAATATATTGAGCAATAAGGGAGGGGGTAAAGATAACCTATTCTGTATATGATTTCTGTTTGCATATGTAAATATATTAATGCACATAGAGGCATGTTGTCCACGTAAACTCTCCCATACAAAGAAAAGGGTTAATAGATAGAAAGATTAAAAAAATCATGACCATGTTGTGAAATATGAATTTAACACATAACTCATTGGAGTTTCCAATGAGTTATTGGCCTCATTTGCTGCATATTACGGACTTTTATCCTCATATTTCTTTTCAACAAGTCATATGGCTTAAATTAGTTTCATCTTGGTTTTCTAGGATCTTTCACGGACTGTCTTCTGCAACAAACTGTGATACTCTTGCTCTTTTAATTTTACAGTAAGATGCTATGGAGTGCTGCTCTTTAATTACCGTGTGAGGCAGCTCCTTAGGAATGTGCTCTGTAATAGCCACAGGTGGAGAAAACATTTGAATTAAGAAGTCATAGTTGCTTGATGAACTTACAGCTGCAAATTCCTCATGGATGAAGGTGAGTGGGCAGAAGGTCAGTAGCAGTGGAGGTAGAGTTTGGGGCTGAAAGCATTGAGACCCACCTTCAGTTGAATCAGAAGAGGAGACAGTGATAGGTAACAACATCCTGAAGGGTTAAGAATATTAAGGGACCCCATTTCCCATAACTTAGCTCATAAATCATATTTTCAGGTACTTTACATGATTTATGAGAGCCTGGCTGTCTGCATGATCAGTAAGTTGCATTAAATTGGCAATTGGTGCTTCCACAACAGAGCCTCATGATAAGAATCCAAATCTCAGAGAAGGCAAATCTCAGCAGATAAGTCATCCGAAAGCTGGGGTAAGAAGGATCTACTTAAAGTCCATGTTCCATGTCTGAAACTGAGGACATAAAATAAAAACATTCACTGGGAAAAACACTCAGCTAAAAACATGACATTTGGGCTGCTTTGTTTTTTGTTTGTTTCTGACCTTGATTAAATCATTTATTTCCTCTGGTCTTGGTTGTTTCTTCAGTAAAATAAAAGATTCAGGGCCTTATAGCACTGAATGTGAATTATGCATTGCATATATACAAATGACATATTCCTATTATAGATATGTATTTAAATCATTTATTATGCATGTGCATATTATGTATTATGTGATATGTATGCATACATATATATTTATATAGAAGATGGTGTTTCCTTAAAAGTAAAGTATGTGAAAGTACCTGTAGTGAAAATGTACATCTTTACATATACATGAATATATAAGAAATGTATACGCATATCTGCGTTCATATGTCCATATGGATGTATAATATATTATAAAATGATATGTACATAGTATACATAGGAAAACACTATCCAGTGCTGTCAGGTTGGGGATTCTTGTTACTTAATTTTATGTGTGTGAGAAATAATAAGTCCAGTGGTCCATTTTCAAAATGCAGTATTTAGCTTTCAATGTAAAATTACATGAAATATAAGAAAAGCAGCTGGAAGGGAGAGCAGAATGAAAAGTTACAAGCAGTTAACAGTGAAGTATAAAAATTCACAGGCATATAAATCTAGAAAGTTCAATAATTCAAGCCATGTATGTGGTCATTTTTATCTGTAACATGGGGTAATTATAGGGAGACATGAGATCAGGGAGTGGATAAAGGTGGGGAGATACTGGACGAGGAAAGGCTTTAAGTTACTTCATCATTACATATGAATGCATGAATGTGTAGCAACATATCCCCTCAGTATGGAAGAATGGGTTGAACCAATAAATAAACACTGTAATCAGAAAAAAATTATTCACATCCCATTGACAAATAGGATGTGAGAAGGAAGCCCTGCCCCTAATCTGACCAACAGAGATAAGCAGTGTACCTGCCATAAGTCACCTTTTCAGCCACAAGAGAACTAAAGATATATTTCTTTAAATAACCTGACAGAAGACAGTAACACCTACGTGCACTTGTGGTAGACTGTACACTCCATAGTACTCAAAGAGGAACCCAGGGAGGGACCTTGAGTTCATGGGGATTAAATGCTAGTTGTACCCAATCTGTGTGTACCTGCTCCCCCTAGACAACTGGTCTTCTTGCAAGATAACCGTCCTTAAAGTCAAGTCCCACTCTTTGCTATATTTTGTCGCTTATTCCGTTCTTTGGATTTGGACTGATGATCATATTTCTCATCTCTGCTATTTTGAAAATGATAAATGCTGATGTAAAAATATTACATGTATGAATGAAATTGTAAATATAATCAAGTACTCTATTCAATTTTATAGTTGGAAAGGTAATGCGTATGTTGTTTCCTTTGGAAAATAAAATCTTATAGAAACTTACTACTTGGCATTGTTATTATTTAAATGAAAGATCAAACAAGAAGCTTATAAAGGGCAACTTCTTGTTTTATGTTAGAATAAATTCTATTCCATGGGTGAACAAAAAGTCATAGCTTTGTTATTACATCTTTATTTGAATGCAACTCATCTACCTTTGCACTTTATATCGGAGAGCTAGTGGTACATGTGCTGAAGCTTTCTTAATGGGACCAAATTCAGGATATACTGTAATGATTTCTTTGCAAAAGACACTCTAACCCATTAAATTATCTGGAAGTTGTATCTTCCTGAACATACCAATCATGAATAAGACTCAATAGGTTGCTTGTGAACTGAGAAATAGAATGATTTTGAGGTCAGAATTATTTGACATATTGGATCAGTTGAGAATTATGAAAACTACGCTTTTTATTATTAACTGAAATTTAACAGCTTTTTTCGTAATAAACCACTTTCCTTGTATGTTAATGAAATCACTCAGCGCTGGTGTTTTGGTTCATTGGGTAGAGTCATTGGTCTATGTCAATCTCTTTTCAAAATTTCTTAGTGGGATCTGGAGAAAGAACTGAAGGGCCTCCCCACTGCTTGCTAAGCAAGCCACCTCCATCGAGCTACATCCTCAGTCCCACTACATCAATCTCTTAATCAAGTATTTAGGGATCAATATTATCTGATTTGGACTTTTGGGCACCTGGCCTCTTCCGGGAGACAAACTCTACTGTTAGTCTCCTTTAGCTTTTAGCTTCCTCACCCATCACTTTTTTCTTTTCTTTCTTTCATTTTTCTTTTCTTTTCTTTTTTTATAGAGAGAGAGGGACAGAGAGAGAGAGAGAAAGATCAATTTTATTTAGTTTTTCATCTGATTTTCATTGCTCCAATGCTTCATTGCATATGTGGTGCTGGAGTTGGAACTCGTGTTCTCACACAATCCCTGTACCACTGAACCACTGCTCCAGGCCCACTCATCACTTTTTTACATCAATAATCTTCATCGTACTCTTGGACTGAATATCCTGCTGGCCATGATGTTAATCTCACCCATGTCTTTGGCTCTGACATACTCGGCACTACTTTCTTCCATCCGAAAACTGCAACACATTTGTGAGCCAAAATCGAGTTTCCTGCATGGAACTAAGAACTTTAAAAAAATCTATAACCTTATCTATATATCTTCATAAATAGAATACTATTTTTAAAGCTCATAAGTAGAGGTTATTGAGTTTGTAGTAATATAGGTTTTTACACAGTGATTGCTGTAATAAAACATTCAGAATGAGAAATATAAATTGGAGATCGACAGAACACATACAATAAAAGAGATGAGTTATAAATCCTTCAGATTCTCTAGGCTTTCAGTGTTTTCCAAAGACGGGTCCATAGACAGTCTGCATCTTGTGTGAGTGTGTATGGGTAAAACGTCTGCAAGTGTCACCGGGGTCAATGTCCAGCTGACCTGCAGAAGGCAGGTGTGAGGGAACAGAAGCACAAGTACTAGATTTGCTGTTTAATCCACACAATTCTATTTCATTGGATTTTTAGAAGTTAAAAGTGCATCTGCATGTAGCAAGTGTAATAAAAATATGTCCTGCCACTGTATTGATACAGCAATGGAAACATTTTGATCAGCTATATGATCTGGGGCATTTGCTTATTTTTCTACTTATTAGTTTGTATTTTGATAGCAGTGTATTAGTTTATATTTTGATAGCAGTGTTCTTTATGTTCCCTGTGTTAAAACAATCATAAGTTTGGGAATAAATGAAAAATAAATCAATTTGAATAAATGAATATTCATAGTAGTCATAAACATCATGCTGGTTAATAGGGTTTAGCTGGGTGCTATGTTTGAGACGTGATAGTTGGTTTGATTTCCATGAGAGTTCCTGTTGGCGTGGTGGCAGACACATTTTTGTATTCTTTAATTTTCATGGTAGATGTAGGATGGGATTCATGCTTAACTTCCTTTGTTTAACTATTTTTAAAATGGGTAAAAATATTACTTATAGCAGATGCTTTCAGTGCCCTACCTGTATCCTCTACCCCTTAACATTTGTATTAGTTAAGATTCTCCATAAAATCAGTCTATCATCTATATCTACCATCTAACTCTATCATTTATTTACCTCCATCATCTATGTAGAATTCATTTATCCATATATAGATAAATTTATTGATCCATAGAAAGAAGACATTTATTTGAATGAATTGATTCACATGATTGTGAGGGTAGCAGTGTGGGGTCTGAAATCCATGGAACAGCTTAGAAACATGTAGGAATTGATGTGGCAGTCTTGAGCCATAATTCCTTCTCCAAGAAACCTCAATCTGCTCTTAAGGTCTTCAACTAATTAGAAGAGGCCTACCCACTTTTTTAGAATAGTCTCCTTTATTTAAAGTCAATTTGTTGTAGATGTTAACCACACCTTCAAAATATCTTCATAGAAACAATTGGAGTAATTCACAATAACTGATATCATAGCCTACTGAAATAAACAGTTAAGACTAACTTCTCTGTACTCAACATTTAACCATGAGTATGTATAAGTATTTTCTAAGAGCTTTCTCTGTCTGTGCATATAATCAAATTTTTGCAGAAATAATACCTCCAAGAACCCCTCTCATTCTGTAACTGGCAGGAATTGAGGTATAGATATCCCAGGTGTCTTACCAACTGTGAGGTATTACAAAATTAATATCGAATAAAGTACTTTTATTTGATTTCAGGGTCTGTTTCAGGCACAACCAAAACTAACACCTCAGTATCACCCGAAATGCTGCAAACATCACCGTATGATTTGTTGAAATCTAGTGCATATGCAATTTATCAACTAGAGGATACTGATCTGCATTAATGGTTCCCATTTTTTTTCTCAGTATGAGAATCTTTTTTTTTCATGTAAAAAAGGTTCAACATATTTCAAATAGATTAGCTGTTTATATCTATTGTATAATAACATATAAATTCATATCTAGTTTTGAAAATATTTTCCACTAAGTATATTTGATTATTTCTTTCCCTCACAGTAAATTGAGATATGTTGGGTCATGGATGTTATCTCATTCATTAATGCATTTCCAGAGGTACAAGGGGGACTAGCATATAATAAGCATTCAAAAAATCCTTCTGAATGGATGAACACTGTAGACACATGTCTTCTTGGTTTAGCTTCAGTGATTTACCAATAAGGCCATGAAAGAATAATATACTTCTGTGAAATATATTTAAGATATAACTTATCAATACCATGCCTAGAAGGGATGAATCAATCAGAAGATGTAGGATAAGTCCATAATTGGGGATACACATATGCATATATGTGAATGTGTGTATTTTATGATTTTAACAAATTTAATTATTGTCTTAGCATTTAGATATAATAATGTTTCTGTACAATGAATTCTTAGAAAATGAATTGCAATTTAAGAGGAAATGCCTCTACTACTATTTCAAAAAATATTATCAAATTTCCCACCAAAAATCTCTAATCACTAATGAGATTGTTCTCAATGTTAGTGCTGGAATTTAACAATTTTTATTTTTGCTAATACTGTTTTATTTTCTAATAATATATTTTCTAGTATATATAGTGTTTTGTTTTCTAATAATTCTACAGTTAACCAACTCTTCTGTATTTTTGGTCATGTATATTTCCTGATCTATAAAATATTTATCCAAATTCTTTGTTTATTTTTGTTGGTTATTTATTGATTGTAAAGATTCATTCTACTTCATATACACACACACTTTGTTATACATGTTGCTAATACTTTTTTGTCTGCTATATTTTGACTTTTATGATCGTTTTCATTCATATGAAAATTAGAATGAATTAGAAAGTGTCTCTTCTTTCCCATTTCTATTTGTGATGCTTGTTTTTTTGAATATTAAGAAAACTTTCCTATCCAAAGCCTCAAACATCCTCTCCTATATTTTGTCTGATTTCTTTGTCTTTTAGCAATTTGATTTAGATTTTTCATTCCTCGTGTTGTTTTTTATATCTAATGTTAAGTAGGATATAATTTGCTGTTTTTAGAATAGGTTAGCTAGTTTCAATATTATACTTTTCATTTTACTTTGCCCACTGGATCTGAAATAGCTCAAGTTCAATGCATAGCACATTCACATTTGTAGCATGAGTTTATTTCCAAACCATCTGTAATTTTCTTTTGATCTTTTTCTCTATCACTACATGAATATCCTGCTGTTTTCATTTATATAGTGTGTAATACATCTTGTTGTCTGATGAAGGACCCCATCTTTATTCTATTGTTTAAAAATTTTCCTAGCAATTCTTGCATATTTTCTCCTCTAGAAATTGAATCACCCTATCAAATCTGGTGAAAAAAAGTCTTATTGAGATTTTGAGAGGCATTTAACTGAAATTCTAACTTAGTGTGGGGGAAATGACTCTTTTTTACAATATTGTGTCTTTCCTTCCAGGAACACACCATATCTTTTCACTCATTCAGATATTCTTTTATGGACCACCTGGTACTTGAATATAGAGTGACAATTGAATCCAATTTGACTTTTGATGTATTGGATGAATAGTGACCACATCCTTAGCCTGCTATTTGTAGACTGCTAGCCAAAAGCATCATAGAATATTTATATCCCGTCATGTAGAAATAAAAAAAGCATAAACACATTAAAAATAAACCAATTGCTCCTTTAAAATGTTGTTTTCAAGGATTCCAAATTGTATCACCAGAAAGTTTTTGACAGTAAGAGGCATAGTTAAATTATAAACTCCATTTTAATACTCATTAGTTCTCCAAACAAAAAACAGTATATGTCACGTTTGAATTTATTTGTTGATAATTCATGCTTTTATTACATAATTAATTTAAAATAAATGAAACTATGCATCAGTTGTTAAATGGGAAAAGTAAAAATTTGTCTTTATATAGTATGAATATTATTAACGATTATATTAGCATCTTTATAATATAACATTTAATAATTTATGAGTCCCAAACCACTTTTATCTTAAATCACTTATTGCATTGATACAAAATAATCAGAAAGGGCTCATGAGATTATATGTGATGGGAATGTGTGTTTTGAAAGACAAGCAAGAAGAAAGGTGGCCCCGGATGTTTCCCAGAACCTCCTCTGTTTCCCTTGTATGGCATTAAGGACCCAGTGCTCCTCATTTCTGCTCCTGCCTCTTCCTTGTGTTCTATTCAAGGTCTCTGACCAAGGCCAGCTGCTGATTAACTGCAGAGTGGGCTGGAGAGAGGCTGAGGGACACAGCAATCAAAACTGTGGCATCATTTAGCATCCCTGAGATTTTTCTGTTGGACTTGAAGCTCTCCGGCTAAACATAACAATAACCTTGGCTACTTTGCATTCCTATCTAGTGACTTAATTTGAGTAACAGCATTAATATTTTATCAGGAAATCAGAATTTTTCTTTTAAATATGTACTTTAACAGCTTTATTGTCCCCTAGTGTGTGATTTATGATATCTTGAGGCACAGGTATGTTCTCTTGGAATGCTATTCCTATTCTTTCATAAAAGTCAATTGGCCAATGGAATCCAATACACAGAACTTGCTTTTAAAGATATTTGGTGTTACTGATGCTGTTTAGAGAATTAAAAAACTGATCCTCAGATGCAGCTGTTTGAAAAACCACCTATTATGAAATCTTCCCTATTGTTCTGTTAGGTCACAAAGAAGTCTTGCCTTTGAAACTAAAATTTCTACATGCAATTTACATGTTGCCCTCAATTCTTTATTTTGTATGTTACAGGAATGTGAGTTCTATTATATTGAAAATCAGGAGAAACCTATAGGACACTGGCCTGAAAATAATTTGACATGTTAATTATTTTTCTCCCATGATCCCCCCGGCATGCACACCTTCAAATAGTGGCCAGACTGTGTGCTTTAAAGCACAGGGGGAAGAAACATGGAAAGTCAGGAAGAGGAGGAGCTTGAAAGAGTTGGTGGCATGTACTTCTAATGGACTCAGTGCATTAAGACAGACAGGCAGAGAGAGAGTGCTGGCTTCCGTCTAGAAAATGACTTCCTGAGGCTTGAGAAGGGGGACCGTATGGGGTCCCATGGCCACACTCTGGCACTATTCTGAGAATGTGGCTTAAGAGTTGGAGGTACTTGGGAGCTGATATCTCAGGCCAAGGGCTCCCATACTTTCCAAATCCTCTAGCTACAGCATAAGCAGGGAAGCACAATAGTGACAAACCTGGCGATATCACCTGAGTAAGGCTGTGTCATTTCATGCTCAAACACTGCAAGCCACAGGCTGAAGGTTGTAGTGGTCTGCCCAGTGCTGGCCGCTGCAGTGAACCCTGGAATCTCAGCACAACACTGGGGGACCCCAAGAGTCACTACGTTCATTCCAATCAGGAGAGAGATGAAATTGAAGGGAGTAAATTAGTATTTTCCAGCACATGCATTTCTATGGATTGAAATAAATTCAGGAGATTCTTTCTCACCTGGGCTTTTTTGTTTTCTTTCACACAAATCTGGTATTCATAATCCTTCTCCCCAAACTGAATCCTCCTTATCTAGCAGTCACAATATTTGTGTGTATATCTCCGTTAGGGGGAATTAGAAGATAACCTTTACTGCATATATTTAATAGTGTGGTCCAGGGCTATAATAATCTGACCCCTTATAAAGCTATAGTTATAGGGGACAAGTAAGTTCCAGAGATCTGCTGTACAATGTAGTACCTAGAGTTAGCAAAAAATAAATAAATAAATAAATAAAAGTATTGTTCACTTAAGAATTTGTTAAGAGGGAAGAGTTCATGTTAAGTGTTCTTTTCAAACAAACAAAAATCACCCAAAGAGACTCAAGAAAATGTTTTCTGGTGATAGATACATTTTCTATCTTGATTGCGGTGATGGTAACCCACAAGTGTATACGTATGGCCAAATTCATCAAATTGTACAGATTAATTATTTGAAGTTTTTGTATGTAAATTATACCTTAGCAAATCTGAAAAAAATTCAGAAACAAAAATATCCATTCATTTAGTGAATAAAGGGTCAAAAATCAAATTCATAGGTTGTCAGCAATAGAAATGCTATTATTTAAGAATTACCTTAAGTCATAAAGGGGGATCACTACCATCGAGGGCATGAATGCAAATGGGACTTGATACAGCAATGGGAATGACCACTTGGCAGGCACTGGAAATTTGCCTGGCTATCCTCTTCTCCCCTGTCCTCCTTTCTTCTCCATTCCCTTCCTCTCTCTCCCCCCTCCTACTATCAGGTCCTTTCTGCTTTTCCATCTCCACCGCAGAATCCTACACTGCATGTCTTCATTTCTTAGCTGACTAAGAAACTCCTAGTTCCAAATATGTAGAAGATATACAACTTGATGGGACAGGCCATTCTCAGAGTCTAGCACTTGTGAGTCTGATGTTTATTATTAGTTTTTCCTTGGTACAACCTGAATTCTTCACACAAGCATACACTAACCATCCACCACTTCATCCTTATTGACATGGGTGAAATTGCTTGATTTGGCTGTACATATTTGTGGAAACCTTTCAAATCAGCATCCCCTTTGAAAGTAAGTGAAGCCTTTGTATGAGAAGACATGTCCAGGAGAAACATACGAAAGCTCACATGAAAGAAACACAGAACATAATCAAGATTATGATTTGCCCATAGAGCAGTCTCATTGCCTTCCTATCTCAAATTTCCTTCTACCTGGCATTAATATTGTGCTTTAACTTTATTTTTGCCTTCTTTGCTTTTCAAAACTATCTCCAATTATATTTCCTTTAGTTCTTTGCTTAAAAGTTATTTTTCTCCTTGCAATTTTTCTTTGCAAAATTCCTGCAGTGTAGTATCTCAACATGGTGATGCAATATGTTTGATGCAAATCCCTGACCACCTTGCACCTCCATCTCCTCCATACTTTTGAAGATGCATGGGAGGCTAATAGAGCCTTATTTGCTAAATCACTGCTTAATCTCTTTCTCTTAGCCCAAATTTCATCCCTTTAGCAATTTTAAATGGATCCTGAGTTTTCCACTTCCGAGTGATTTGCATTTTTCTTGGTTGTATGTGTTGAACAGCTGCTGTTTGCTCCCAAGAAGGGGGTGGGGGTGGTTTCCATGGAGATGGTGATGACTCTGCTCAGATGTGGACATCTCCAGTATTCTCACTGCATTTGTAATTTCTTGCATCCCTTCCATGTGGAGCTCCTACGTAATTTCATCTCCTTGTGGCAATAAACTCTTTGAAATTCTGACTCCAGGAATTTTTAATTGTCCCTGGTTTGTGGCCACCAATTTATTTAATTGATATTGAGATGTATTTATTTATCACCAAGTCCCTCCATGGTTATGTGCTATAGAAAACAATTAAAACAGGTACAAAGTCTATTATAAGTAGAATACCTTTTTAGAGTGCTGAAGCCACAGTAGGCATAAAACAAATGTTTATTGTTTGGTTCGTGGTAAAATAAAGGAAATTTTTAAGTCTATTATGTTGCTGCATGGAGAAAAATAGATGCTAAATTAGAATCAGTTTGGGAGCATTGTATGAAAATTTATTAATTGCAATCTGTTTTGGTCTTATTGTTAGTTTTACAAAATTCTGACTTTAGTGATGATCTTGCCTAACCCCATAATGAAAAAATAATTCAACATTTTAGGTGAGATGAATGGTATTGTAGGAAAAGGTTGAGTAATAGAAGGGCTGACCATTGAACCACTGATTGTGTAAAACATAAAAATATAAGAAGAGAAGAAGAAATAAGATTAAGGCCTATAATATAATCACTCATTAATTTATTCCTATATCCACTGAACAAATATTTATTGAAGTTCTACTATGTGCCAAACACTGCTAGGCACTACAAATAAAATGATGAGCAATATATACAAAGCTTAAATCTAATGGAGGATGCAAATATTAAACTAATAAAAACAAATGTATAATTGTAAGCTGCTATATCTTAGACATGAAGTGTCCCTCAAAGACCCATGTAATAAAGCCTTGGTCACTAACCTGTGGCACTATTGGAAGGCAGTGGAACCTTTAAGAGCTGGAGTTTAGTAGGAAGAAGCCAGGCCATTGGACACACTCCCTTGAAGGGCATGTTGGGACTCCAGGCCCTTTCTCTTGTTTCCAGCCACCATGAGGTGAACAGCTTCTTTTACTACAGTGCCATGGCATACTCTGAGATCACAGGCCCCAAAGCAATGAGGATAAGTGACAAGGACCGAGGTGTATGCGGCCAAAAGAAATCCAAACACTGGTAGGAGCTACTGGATGGTGTTAAGGGCAGGATTTCCAGCAGAGTTTGCAATCTGTCAGTGCTTACCAGTGACTAATTTTGGCTGTTCAACTAGAATAATGGAGGCACAAGTCCAAGTCCTTTACCATCAGCCAGGTTCTATTGACTTCCACATATGTAGAAATGGAATGCAAAGGAGATACATTGGAGGTGAGAGAGGTGAGGCCAGCAGTCTGAAACTAGAGCACACACTGCTGAACACCATACTTTTGTATGGTGATCAGAGAAAAGAACAGAATTTTTAATTCAAGCAGGATAGTGATATTTTGTGACCATAAATGATATCTGGACCCATCCAAAGAAAATCTTCTAGTATTTGCTATTTCATAGGCAGCAGAAAATGTGTTGAGGCTGTTTATGCCTTTAGATAATGTCCATATTACATTAATCATGGGACTAGAGAAGAACAGGAGGGACTTTCATGACAAGGCTGTGTAAAGTGTTGATCTCACACCACCAATTCCAAAAGTCTGAAGTATTGCTCTCTATCTGCCCTTCCTGAATAATTGACACAGGTAGAATAATATATTTTAGCTATGTTCCTGCATATATGAAATAGGCAATCAAAAATAGATGCCAATTTCATTTTTAACACAAGAAAGATTTTTTTATGCCATCAAAAGACAGAGAACACTAGAAAGATTTTTTTATGCCATCAAAAGACAGAGAACACTAGTAATTGCTTTAACTTTATTATTCCTGGGAATCAAAATGTAGAAGAGGATGTTGGAGTTCATTTGGGGGCTCACTTAAGCTCAGTTTAAACAGAAGGAATACATGATTTGATTATTTTTCTACCACATGGGTGGATTAAGTAGCATGATGGAAATTTACTTTTGTTGTGATGGAATAAAATTACCAATAATTAGTTTTAAAATTTCAATAAAAACAAGAGATCTGAATGTAACACTTCAAATATAATGTGGTTATTACCTAACGTACATTAATTGAGTTTTTAGGGCAAAACAAAACAGAACATAAAAACTGAATTTGCTTTAACAGGCACATGGAGGTAGCATACTATGCACGTCAAATTGGAGAACTCACATCCTCCCATGCTTGCTGCTCCCACAGTTGATGTTTGAGGCCATTATGTCCTAAGTGTCTGGATGTTTGCCTGTATTCCCCACTCATTTGGCCCAAGAATAGACATAGCCTACTGTTGCTATTGGTCTCTTTTGGTTACACTAATAGTTTAATTGTATTTTAAATTGATTTTTAATGCCCAGAGTCTCCCTAAGTGAATCTTTAAAAATCTACAAAATAAATACAGGTCCACATTATAGCAGCCAAGGGTTCTCCTTTATAACACCACTGTGTCAGAGGGCTATTAGAAAGTCTAATCATTTAATGTCTGTAAAGAGCTTTAGAAAAATCAACTACAGACCAAAAGAAGCAAATAATGACATCTATTTTTGAACACATTATCTCCTTTTGAATATCATGCCAAGTATATACTGTGATACGGCTTCTATATTTAAAAATATCTAGGAGGTGTTTAAAATTGACATTTGGTAAACTGTGGATAGCTTGCCTTTCATTTTGTACAACATAGAGGTTTTCTGTATTATAAAAATTTTAACAATAATTTGAACTTCATAATAATTCAGCGAAAAGGAAAGGCTGGTAATTTATTAATTATTAACATATTAATCAGTGAGGAGCTGAAGTTCTGCATAGGTGAGTTGTGTAACAGGGCACCTGCACAGTTGGAGGTTTTTGTGATTTTTTTCTTCTCCACCTCCTCAATCTAAAAGTTACTTATATTTTGCATTGCATCAAAATTTTTTTACAAGTATCAATTTGGCCACCATCAAGAACAATCTTGAAATAAGTGACTCTCCTCCTAATGTACCAAGTTAGGGAGAACCTTGCTTTGTTGAATAACTCAATGCAAAACTACTAGTGTGGCCTGGAGAGGTGGCTCAGCATTAGAGCACTTACCTGTCATGTGTGAAGTCCTAGGTTTAATGCCCAGCACCACATACACAACTAAGTGGAGGAAAAGCAAACTCCAAATGAAAACATTAAATTAACTCTCCCTTTTTCTCTCTCTCTCTCAAAAAAGAGAGAGAGAGAGAGAGAGAAAAGAAAAGAAAAAGAGTACTGGTGTAACTTTGGTGGAGCTTTGCTGTATTGGCTGTAATTCACAGAAATCCATTTCAAACTGACTTAAACAGAAGGAGAACTGATTGATTATTGTACCTGTTCGTTCCAAAGGATAGAGTTGTCTTTCGTCTTGGTTGGAACCCTGTGTTGATAGAGCATCCTTTGGGACACCAATCCCCTTCTCTTCATTTAGGCATCCTCTCAATTTGGCTTTGTTCTCAGACTGGTTGACTGAATGACAGTGAAAGTAACTATTTGCAGATCTAAGACTTTCATTATCTTCTCAGCTTGCCATCCCAGAAAAACTTAGCAGCTTGGGTCATGTGACTACCCATGAGCCAATCACTGTGGCTAGGAGATAGAGTGCTTTCACTGGGCAGGTTTGGGACAGGTAATGATCTAAGAGCATGAAGCAGTGGTTATTTCACATGTTCTAAATGGAATTACTAAAGATAGCCTCAACCACAACTGTTCTGCTTTAGTCTGTGTTATTTGTTGAAAGATTTTTGGGTTTTGTTTGAAGAAAGGGTTCTATGTCTTCCCAAAAAAACTTTTATAACCTGCTTCAGTAAAATGTTGATTAAGATGAAAAATTTAAGTTTTCTGCTTGTTTAATATAATTGAAGACATTTAAGATATGGAGTTATAAGTCCAGGCTTTCATTTATGGGTTTTCCACTTATTAACTATGAGCTTTGGTTTCTTCATCTGTCAAATGGCCTAAAATTAAAACTTTTTAGAATCCAAAGAAAGTGTGCTGTAAAGAGGAGTTACCATAGCTATGGGTGTTATTTAATTTCTTTCTGTAATTTGCAAGTAAGTCCAGCCATTGAAAGAAAATAAATGGTGTACACATAGGGAAAATACCCTGTGACCAGCGTCAACAGGAAACCATTGCCTCCCTCATGCCTGCAGGAGGAAAGAGAAGGAAGAGTTGCAAAATGCAATGAGACCGGAGTTCAGAAAGTGCTAGCAGACAGAAGCTGTGTCTGCATGGAGAGAAACACAGGCAGGGACAAACCACAGCTTAGCAAAAAAGCATCATGAGAGGATCAAGACCCCAACATCTCTGTACCTTCTCACTTGGATTTCTTGATGGTGCTCCCCTGTCTAAACCTAACTGGAATCTTGAAGGCAAGATGTGGTGGATTTGTATTCCTTCCTTCCAGGACAGCCTCCTAGGTCATGGAGCTGAGTGGGTAATGTTTGAAAGAGGGTTTCAGGGGAGAAATGAGGCACTTCCCAAGCACCTCCCTCAGCTGGTTCTTTCTTATTTAAGAACATCCATTGCTTCAATGTTTCATTTAGCTTGTACTTCATTAGAGTTTGGTGATTGCTAAATCACATTGAAATATGAGCTCAATATGGAATGTTGCCTACTTGAAAACTTGTCTTGTTTATGATCCATGCAGGTGGACTCACAGAGGACCCTGAATGAATATCCTTCAATGTCTTATGAAATTTCATCTTAGATGGTGAGGACATCTCTCACTTTGTTGTGAAAGCAATCCAGGGCAGCTATGTAATTTTCTCTAGCTATATTTTCAGTTGCACTTTAAATTGAGTATTTCAAATAAAGATTTAATTTAAGTTTAATGAGAGAGTTATTATATGTTAATTAAATATCAACTGATTATTATGAATATCTATTGGAGCATAACAACCTTTTTTATTAAGATGAATATCTCTTAAAGAATTGAGGCTTAGTAAATATGCTACTAA
Organism: Aplodontia rufa; assembly: GCA_004027875.1. Taxonomy (NCBI): domain Eukaryota; kingdom Metazoa; phylum Chordata; class Mammalia; order Rodentia; family Aplodontiidae; genus Aplodontia; species Aplodontia rufa. The sequence continues at coordinate 32,786 of PVKS010004680.1, forward strand.
TAATTAGTTTTAAACTAACATTCGATAGAAAGAATATGTCTAAATGCACTAACTTGAATATAATGTGGTTATTACCTATTAAATATCAATAGATTATTGAGAATACAGTTATTGAGTTTCAACTCATACATCTTAATAAACTGCTAGCCGCACCTAAATAAACCTCCATAAGTCAGCTAGTATTTAATTAGCAAAAGTATTTATAGCATAGCATTTACATTTGCATATTTATAATCAAATAAATAATATAATAACTATTTTATTAAATCAAAATTAAATCCTTGCCAGAGTCATTTAAAAAGCAGTGAAACTACATTGGCTATGTGTTCTTCAATATTTAATTCATTACATAATTTTAAAACTTTACCAATATATTAAGCAATAGATTAATATACTCTGTATCCTAGCAATACTATAAAATTGCACATAATATATTTAGGATTAAGAATATTTAGGGTAAACTGGACAAGATAATTCTTTAGTCCTTCCATTTGAGTCCATTAGAACCAGGTATAGTTATTGAATATGAGTCAAATATGCCGTTATAATCAGCTACATTTTTTATTGCTAAAGAGTTTTAACCCATGTAGGGATTGATAGGGCTGGCATGGGCACAGGAAATGTCCACAAAAGCTCTGTCTAAGCAGGAGTTGGGATGCCAAGTTGCACCCACAGGAAGAGCAGCCCTGCATACAGTTAGTTACTTGTTTATAAAAATAACTCTGCTTATCACTCCACAGAATCGGCAGTTGTCTTGCATAGTTAAAAACGGAGCATAACTTCCTCTCAAGAATGAGGAATAAAATCCAAACTAATTTTATTTCAATATTGAAATGTTATAATTAAGTTGTTTTTTTCCCACAAAGCAGCCAAGGATGCAAAGAGAGCGTTTGAGTTGCGGCCCATCTCTTCTGAGTAGTTTGCTCATCCTTGCTCCAGGTGAAGGGCTTATTTAAGAAAGCTGTTCACTCCCTTTTCTGCTGGGAAAAAAATCGACTGAGCAGACATTTATTTCAAGTCCAATGCTAGGGAATGATTCTGTGAGGAAGTTAATCCTGTGACCTTGATTTGTGGATATGTATTTATATTGGTGAAATAAATCAAGGAAGGCTGCTAATAAGAAGTGGATCCAAAGGGTGAGTGAAGACGTGGTGACCCTCCCACCTGCCTGTGCTCCTGTTCCTCGGGAGCTGTTGGGTGAGGGAGACAGGGGAGTTGATGTGGAGGAGGATGGTGATGGTCTCTATTTATAGAGTGCTAGCCAGGCTTACTATCCTAGGAAGTCCCCTCATTGTTTTGCATGGATGGTCTTATTTAATCTCTGGATCTCCTCTGTTAGGATGTTAAGGATAGATCTCACTTTCTCTCAGTGATAACTTTCATTCGTGATCAGTGGCCATCAGTTTATCCTTCAAAATCACTATGATGTTCTCAATTGCTGCCCAGTCATTTTCCAAGGAGGAGACTGGAGGATGGATTAGGAAGAGACATGGACTGAAAGTCGACTGTTTCGAATTCTCCTGCCACTTATGCAGCTAAGTAGCTGGACAACTCACCAGATTCTTCACATACAAAATGAGTGTAGAATTCACGTTCTCAATTTCCCTTCAGCTCTGGACTTTCATCCTTGTGGAAGCCAGAGGTCCAGTTGCTGGAATTTGAAAATAAAATGCTTATTGCTAGAATTTGGAAAATAATATGCCTTTGTTTTTAACATTAATCTAACAAAATGCTATTACCATTCTGCAGTAAGCTGGTTATATTAGTTTTAACATTAAAACTTAATCTTTATGCATGTCCTGAAAGAAGAAATAAAGATGATAATTATTGAATCTCTATGTTGACTGTCTCAGAGGGGTTTAATTACTTTCTATTCCATGAATACTAAAGGAAAAGCTATCAGGAAAAAGAAGGCTAAGTATTTTGAGTCTTCATGATATTCTTCTTTCTGATAACATATTTCTCTCAGATATATATTCCCAGAGTATTTTAAAATTTAGCTCCTTAAAAAATAGGGATTTAAATATTTGGTCCACAATTTCAGATATTAAGCATTGTACTTAATTTTGTTTCTACTAATGACTTGCTCAACTGGCTTCTTTAAGTGGCATGTGATCAAAGGTAGTTTCCTAGGCAGTTACATTATCAAGATCAAATTTCTCAGTGTCAGGATTGACTTATTTATGTAGAAAGGCAAAATGACTCTATTTACAGAGAGTTTTGAAATTCTCACTACCCAGTCATTTAAGTTCCAATTCTAGTCCACATGTCTAAGGAGATTTGTGTTAGTCAGTTTTCCATTACTGTGACAGAATACCTGAGATAATCAACTTATCAGGAGGAAAGGTTTATCTGACTTGTGGTTTCAGTCCATGAGTGCTTGGTCCTTTTGCCTTTGGGTACGTGATGAGGCAGCACGTTGTAACAGGGAGCACGCGGCAGAAGAAGTTTCTCACCTCATTGTGGCCAGAAAATGAAAGACAAAGGCCTGAAGGGACCAGAGTAATGATATCTACTTCAAGGCTACACCCTCAGTGACCTAACTCCCTTTCACCAGGACTCACCTCTTAGATGTTCCACCAGCTCCCAAGAGCACCACAGGCTGGCACCTGAACCTGTGTTACATAGGCCTTCAGGGGACATGTATTCAAACTAAAACAGAACTAAAGGGGAAGTCTTACTTGAAAACAAAGAGAGCAGGCTGAAATCCTACCTTGAATTTCGGTTTCTGCATTTTAACACATTTCCATATTTCTGTTGAATAACTACTTTAAGGGACTCTTTCAGTATCAATGTACTTTAAATTGTAATTTCATCTACTGGTACACAAACAACACCATTAATTTTGCTCTCTTATTCAGAAGTCAGATTAGGTAACTACACATGCATTAATTACACTAGTACTTCTCCTCAGCTGCTCTCTTTCTCGTACTAATTAGGCATGGTTCTTCAAAATTACAAATCATACATGGGGTTGATTTTGCCATTTATACCCCATTTGATAGCATGGTACTTCCTCTAAGTTTAGATGAGCTTTCCTAGCACTATTGCTCAAAGAAATCAGGGCTGTAATATCACTTTCAAAACATATCATCTGCTAATATAATGTTTCTGCAGCTATCATTTCAATTACGAAAAAAGTCTTTTTTCAAAAAACTTGCTGTTTTTTTTTTAAAATAAATTACTTGACTTTGGTCTATTTGTAGCTACCATGGTTAAGTGTATATGCATTTTTTGAATGTTATTTTGCTGTGTGCATATTTATCTTTGTGGATTTTATTGAATCCACTGGAATAATCTGAGAAATAGAACATAAAAATAGATGTAAATCCACCCTTCCATCGAACTCCCAAATAAAATAAGACATTGCATTTTCTTCGAGGTCACTCAACAATGACATACTCATTTTGAGTTCAAAGCACTGCTGGATCTCAACAACTCATATTGCCTGTATCCCAAATATGTGATATTAAATGACTTGATCAAATTGCTTGTCTGGCAAAAAGCAGATAAACCTCTCTCTAAGTGCTGAAGATGAACCTACTTTGAAAACACATTTAGAAATCAACTCACAAGATCAAGGTTATTCCAATGTAGCTTGAGTATAGGAAACAGATAAAGAGAGACTTGAGGAAGGGAGACAAGAAAGCTCTTGGAGTGATTGAGAAGAAAATTAAAACTCCCAGAGTAAAGCACAATCTTGTGTTACATGACTTTGCCTTTGTTACAAGGGCCGTTCCTTAAAACTATTGCATCTAGAATTCCTTATTTTTCCTAACATGCTTTTTTGGAGGAGGTGTTATTGTGTTTTCTTCTACCTATAGCTTTTGTATTTCTCCTGAGGCTATCAATCATTCTATACTTCCCTTTCTTTTCTGGAGTGGGAGCACACTTTGATTAACCTCTCTTAATCCATACAGATTCTCCCTCTCATGTGGGTTACTGTGATTTAGTTCTTCTTGTCTCTGTCCACTTGGATTATGGATACTTTCCTGCATTTTCTATATGCCAGCCCTTCCATTTTATATCTATACATCATTCACATGCAAGGCTGAGAAGAGATTTATAAGATCTTAATGCAATAATTCAAAAAACGTATTGCTATCAGATATCTGATTTTCAAGGGAATGACAAACAAGTTCACCTCATTTTAAAATGAAGCAAGATAAAAGGAGATTTAGTCATGACTTTAATCCCTTTGTTTGGTTGACACCTTCAAAATTATTTTAAGGTTAGTTCAATGGTCATTTGCCTTTAGAGAATGCACTAGGATGTCTTCAGTATTTGACTTTAATTACACAATTTGCCAAAAGTGTAGGGTTTGTTTATTCTTCAAAAATAAATGGGATCAGCTCCAGGTTTAATTCCTCTGCATTTTGTTTTCACTTCCTAGTGCATTTCAGCTGCATACACTAAATTGGGATCCTTGACTGAAGCAAGTAGAACATAGGTTTTTCAGTATTCCTGATGCAGTAGGGCCTGGAATTCGGCTACTTAGCCACAGACCTAGGGCCAGGTAACGCCAAAAGGATGCTATTCCCTCCCTTTCTTCCTGCTACTTCCCTGCAAATAATCATTGGTTGGTTACTCTTTTTCTCAATACTCATTGCCAGACTTAGCCCCATTACTGTCTAATGTAAATTTTGTTCTCATTATTATTATTGTTGTTGTTGTTATTATTATTATCTGATCAATTATTTGAATAGAATCTTTGAGATTGTCAGGACCTGGTCTGCTCTTCTTTGATTGCCACGGTATCCGCCATGCTGAGAACGCAGATATCTCTTCAAACTTCTAATCGCCATGTTGTCTTTTGTAAACTCGCATTCTCTTCTCTAAATGCTGGAGCTGTGTTTCAGACATGGACCAACACCTTTGCTCTTCTTTCTTTCTCCATCTTTTGTTTATCAACATGGACCTGCCTATCATTCAGGCTGTAGCTTAGAACCAAATTTCCTCAAACCATATGTGTTAATCAGATTATTGTCTATGTGACAAAAATACCTAATGAGAGCAACTTAGAGGAGGAAAAGTTTATTTAGGCTCATGGTTTCAGAGGTTCAGTTTATGGCTAGCTGTCTCCATTACTCTGGAGAATCATTAAAGCAAAACATTATAGAAAAATGACATTTATTATGGCTTGAATGTGAGCTATCCCCCAAAAGTTCAAGTGACAATACAGGAAGGCTGAAGTAAAATGATGGGTTATCAGAGCCTTAATCCAATCAGGGAGTTGACCCCTTGAAAGGGATTAAGTGGCAACTGAAGGCTGGTAGGGCATGGCTGGAAAAGGTGGGTCACTGGGAAATGCTTTGGGGTATATATTTTGTATCTGCTGAGTGGGACACCCTCTCTGCCTCCTGATGTCAGGCCTTGAGCTGCTTCCCTCCACCAAACTCTTCTTCCATGCTGTTCAACCTCACCTCGAGTCCCAAGAGATGGAGCCAGACTTCCATGGATCAAGACCTCCAAAACTATGAGCTCCCAAAATAAACTTTTCATCTTAAGATTGTTCTTGTTGGGTCTTTTAGTCACAGCAATGGAAAAACTGACTAAAACAGACAGCTCATGGAAACATGGAAACAGAGAGAGAATTCAAGGACAAAATACAATACCCAAGGGCACGTCCCCAGTAACCTACTTCCTCCGGCCACATTTGATCTGCCTATAGTTACCACTGAGGAAATCCATTCAAATTAGTAATCCATCCAATGGATCAACCCACTGAGGAGGTCACTGCTCTCATAATTTAATCATTTTGCTTCTCAACATTTCTGCATTGTCTATAACATGAGCTTTTTGAGGGACACCCCACACCTTAACATCAGGACTCCATTAGATATTGCTGCAGTGTTTGCCATGGCAACAGACTCCTTCATGATAGTTTGTTGGCAAAATTATGTCATGCTTCCCCCTAAGTTTCTAGTGGGCAGGGACCATATCTTTTTTTTTTTTTAAGAGAGAGGGACAGTGAGAGACAGAGAGAGAGAGAGAGAGAGAAACAATTTTTTATTTAGTTTTTCACGTGGCCTTCATTGCTCCGAGATTTCATTGTGTACGTGGTGCTGTGGTTTGAACTCATGCTTGTGCATGCCAGTCAAGCACCGTAACCACTGAACCACTCCTCCAGCCCCAGAGACTGTGTCTTATTTGCTGATATGATCCAGGATCCTTAGAAGGTGCTGGGTAAGCATCCACAGAAGACTGAATGTCATCTTCAGGCTCCCTTTCATGCTGTTCTTCAGGACTGCTAAGGCAACGATTCACTTTTTGTCTTGATCCCTGCTCCCGGGTTTGGCCTGTTTTGATTTGTACTTTTCAGTATTCCAAGAGCTTCATTCCATTTCCAGAGGATGATTGGGCCACTATCCCTTAGGGTAGATCTATAAGAAAAGGAGAATGTGCTGTATTCACTTAATCACAAATCCCTGGGGCCAGGATCTTTTTATATTGTGCCTGAGGCAGATATGGCCCTTATTTTTCCCAAGTCGATCCTGTAAGTCGACCATCGTGTGGTTGCCCAAGTCCCAGATAACAATGCACAGAGCAGAAAGAATCTGTATAGATGAATGACTTAAGGGAGAGTGTTTAAAATGTGCAAAACTGGCTCTATCGTAGACCCAATGACCTCAAGCTTTCTAAGGATAGGGTACAGGAATTCTGAATTTTAAAAGTGTCTCTTGGTAATTCTCATACAGAGCCTATTTGAAAACCACTGCTCTTCATTTCCATTTTCTATTTAAAGGACCTCTTCTATGGATCCTGAACTAGGAAAATTTAATCACATTTCGTCATGATGTAAGGAAATAGTTGTGTTAGAATAGTGTCAAATAGCTGCCTAACTTTTCTTGAGAAAGTAAGATAAAAAGATATATCAGATAAAATTCAATCAAGATGTTCTAGGAAATGAACCAAATCTCAAACTTCTAATGGATAAGGATACCTTCCATTTCTTTTAAAGATAAAAACTAAAGCTTCCAAAATCTTCCCTGTTTCAGCTCATTGGTTCGTTATTCATTAACAATTATGTATTGAGTGCCTACTATTGACCAGGCTCTATTCTAGGTGTTAAGAACACAGGAATGAATGAACTCTGATGAAGTATCTACTCCCACAGAGCTCGTTTTTTAATGTAAGCAAGGAGCCAGAACCTGAATGCGTGAGAGAGGGGATAGAGCATGCAGTTTTATTTAGGGCAATCCACAGAAAAACCTTCTTTTCAGACATGGAATGTAAGCAGAGTCCTGAGCAAGACCCTTTTAGGAGACAGCTGAAGAGGGTGTGGTGGAGAAGTGGAAGCTTGAGGGAACCAAGGCAGCAGTGGGCACTTTATGAACAGAAGCATCAGTGAATCACTGACTCTTTCTAAGTCTTCACCTTTTCATTTGTCAAGCAGGAATGATGGTTTTCATAAGTGTATTTTAAGAGGGATGTTGGGGGTATTTACGTAAGCAATGCATGTAAAATCCTCTGTAAAAGCTAAAGCACTATACAAAGGGAGTACATTAAGTATGAATATGCTGATGCCAAACAATTTTGCTTTCACCCAAAGTAAAAAGCACCATTTTAGATATACCAGAAGTGGAAGGAACCTCAGGAAATTTACCTGCTGTGAGATTTAAAATTGGAGTGACAGAATTAATCCATTTTTCAGGTCACACAATTTCACCCCAGAAAGATCGAGTGACTTGTCCAAAGTGACATGGCTACTATAGATTAGAAGTGGCTAGATGCTCAGTTTTCTGCTTTCTGAGGCAGTGATTTTTCTACTAGGCTCCTTTTTGCTGTTGTTGTTTTAGGATCATTATATTTAATCATTTTGTCTCTCAAAGTCCTTCTAATGTGTTTAAATGTTAAACTCTGGTGAGGAAAATACAATCCAGCCTCTCCGTAGCACTTTCCAGACTCAGGGGGGAGACAAAGAGCCTCTGGTGCGATAAATATGTCTCTTACAGAACTAGCACTAGGACTGCAATCCTTGACTCCAAAAGGATGGCTTCTGCACTGGGGCCTTCCATCACTGTTAAGTGACATACGTCATCATCCAATATGGATTGGCCAACGTGAAAAAGCTCCAGTGTGCACAAATATTGAAACATTTTATTGAGAAATGGGGCTTGAGAAATTGCCCAGTGTCATCCTTTCTCCAGCCCCTTCCTGAGAAATGGATATGCATGACTTGTTCTGAGAATGCTGTGGTTTAGGAAAACCCACTGGCCTGGAACTAGGAAAACTGACTATGATTTCCAGGGGTTTGAATCTGGCCTTGAAATCCCTGCAGAAAAAAGTCCTAGAGGGCAGATATCACATTGGTTTATCCTGCACGGAGCTTTGTTGAACAAATCACGTAGGAAGAACAGCATAGTAATGCAATCTCTTTGTGCAAGGACTGGTCAATTTGGAAAGCTGTCTTAACTCATGCTGGCCACTTTGGGACCTTTGAGTAAATTATTGCCTCATTGGGAGAAGCTGGTTCATTAGGCTGCCACATATATAGCAAGGATGACTTTATATTTCCATTCACAGGATTGTTTGATAGATATTAATGGAGTCTATTAAAGACTAGAGGCAGAAAGGATGTCTATTAGAAAGATAGCCCTCTGTTTTATTTCTACTAGCTGTGATTTCAATTGCTCAATTCACAGAGGGTACAAAAACTTTCACTGAAAGCCTACTACGTGCCAGTGCTTTTGAATATATTTTTCTCATTGAATTCTACTGGAAATATCTTTTTTAAAATTAATTAGGGTACTAGTATTCTCTGTATTATTCAGTGTTCTCCAGAAAAACAGTCATGAGAAACCAGCTCATACAATTATGGAGTTTGACCAGTCCCAAGATCTGCAATCTAGAAATCCAAGAGAGCCCAAGGGTTAGTTTCAAAGGAGCTCTGAATGCCTTAACAACTAGGGAAGTCAATGGTTCCGGGGTTAAGATGCAGGAAGACTTGCATTTCAGTCTGAATCTGAAGGCCACACTCGACAAAGTTTCATCTGAGCAGTCAGGCAGGAGGAGCTTTTAGGAGTACTAAAAGATAGAATACTATCTTTTAGTTCTACTCATTGCTTTAATTGATTGGATGAGGCCTCATTCATTAGGGAGTGCAATTAACTTTACTGGTTTACTGATTCAAATGTTAACCTCGTCCAGGAACACCCTCCTAGGCACATCCAACAAAACAAAAGTTGACTACGTGTCTGGGCACCTCATAGCCCAGTCACATTGATGGGAAAAATTATCCATCACAGGCTCGGGTAGAAAAGTCACACAGATGAGAGTGAGTGGTTTCTATGCTTTCCTGCTGGAATCCTGCCCTTTTACCTCACTGCCCCTCCCACTTCCTAGCCTCTCTCTGCGTGGAACAGTACAGGTCACAAAATATAATTCTTATTTTCTAAAGATTTCAGGCGGTACCACTGCAACTTCTGCTCTCACTAATCTTCAGAATTTATATTCCAACTCATTTAAACTCATGTGTTTGTGATCAGTTGTATTTACGTAATTGTGTCTCATGCTATGGTCATCTGTATCCTACCAGTTTGACAGGAGCTGTCAACCTCCTCTTACTACCATAATTTTTTAAACACCTGGCAAATGGTGGGAGCTACTAAATATTGACAGTGTAGGAGTAATAATGATACTAGTAATTGTTAATATTTATTGTGCGTTACTGTGTGCTAGACATGTTCTAAGTACTTTTGAATTTGAAATCTTGTTGGTCTAATATCCTGCTCTCTGTCCCAGGAGACTGACCTGCATGGACCACACAAAAAGTCTCCTCTTACTTCCTGCTGGGAAAAGTATTAAGAAGACCTGGAAGGAGGAGGAGCATAAAATCTAAGTGTTAATTTTCTGGATTCATTAAAGGCACTGGTCTTAACAAGGAGAATCTTTGTGATTTAGTATGAACTCCCTCCTTTTCTCTTTTAGGCTAGGGGGATGAGAGTTCAGCAGCTAAGGGTTCCAGATTCTTTGAGGTTCCCCTCTACCCACACCTTTGACAAAAGTTACTTTGCAGATTTATTTTCCTTTGAATTTCCCTAGGGGGATTGGGCCATTCTGTTTTTTTTTTTTCTTCTGTTTTTCTCTCTCTTTTGGAACCCTAAATCTTTAAATAAACCCATTATTACTACATTTTATAAGTGAGGAAAATGGATGGGCTACTCAATGTTTTGAAGACCGTACTTCTCCTGGAATTAGAACCCTCTCAGTCTAACTTTGGGGATAGTGCTCTTCTCCACCACGCCATAGCACCGTGATGGATACTGCCTGTTCTGGATTCGTATTCTAAGTGGTACAACAACCGGGTTCCAGTCCTCTTTTCCTCTGAAGCCTTCCCATTTTATTTGGCCTTTATTGCATTTTTTTTAAAGAGAGAGGGACAGTAAGAGAGAGAGAAAGTGGGAATCAATTTTTTTATTTGGTTTTTCATGTGGCTTTTTTTGCTCAGAAACTTCAATGTGTACATGGTGCTAGGGTTTGAATTCGTGTACTCAGACATGCCAAGCAAGCACTGTAACCACTGAGACATCACTCCAGCCCCCCATTATTGTATTTTAATTCCTACTTCTTAAACTTATGGAGGGTCATACTTAAATCTTCTGTGCTGGTGGTCATTTTCAGTAATCCCAGCAAGAGTGTATGCATCTTGGAGGCAAAGACCACTGGTTGCTTGTTTTTAATTTGTCAGCAAAAAGTCCAGTCCTGAGATTATTATAAAAATTTAATTCAAATATTTATTGAATGATTCAAACTTTCATTGCAGTCTAAATAGCTCAACTAGGAAAATTTGGAGTAGGTCAAGAATTTAGAAGGAAGAAGGCTACTGAAGTTAAGAGGCAAAGCCATGAGTCTGGAGGCAACTACAGGTATTCTTTGACCTCAGCTGTGTGATTTTGGTTGAGTTGCTTAACTTATCTATGTAAGATTACCTCCAAGATGGTAATCAGGTTTATCTCTTGTATTTAATTTGGACCTTGGCATCTATTAGGCATTTGAAAAGTAAGTGTTAAATAAATGTATACTTTAAAACTTACTTTTTTGAAGAGTTTTAGGTTTGCAGAGAAACGATGAAGACAGTACAAAGAGTTCTGTATACTCCATTCCCAGTTTCCTACTATTAACAATCTACGCTATGAACATGGTACATGTGTTACAATTAATGAACCAAAATATTGTTGATTCATTATTATTATTACTAACTGAAATCCATATTTTATTCAGATTTCCTTAGTTTTTATCTAACATCCTTTTTTTCTTCCAGGTACCTATGCTAGGCTCCACATTAATTTGTCTATATTGGATTTTCCTTGTTTTTGATAAACTTGATAGTTTTAATGGTACTGATCTGGTGTTTTGTAGATTTCTGTATTGGGATTTGTCCAATTTTTCTTACAATTATACTGGGGATATGGCTTGACTGGAGGAAGAATACAGAGGCAAAGTGCTGTTTCTGTCACATCTTGACATGGGTACACACTGTCACGTGACCCATTGCTATTGCTGATGACCTTGAGCAGTGTTAAGGGGAAGGTTTGCTAGCTTCTTCCACTGTGAAGTTTTCCACTTTCCATTCTGTGGAATAAAATCACTCACTTAGCCCTGTTAATCTCAAACTTGAGAGTCTCCTTTTCTAATAAAGTGAATTAGCCTCAGGCATAGAACTTCTGTCAAGCAGAAAACTTTAGCTAGAATTGAGCAATCTTCTTTTGTTTTGGTTGTATTCATTTATATATGTTTGCCTTTGATTCATCACAAATTTAGTTTTCCATTTTTAGTAGCAATGCATACTTTTGATATATTTTAAGTAGAAAAATATAAGCCATTTATAAAATGTCTTAGTCTGTTTTCTTCAGCTATAACAGAATACCCAGGACCAGATAATTTATAATAAATAGAAATTTATTGGCTTACAGTTCTATAGGCTGAGAATTCCATGATCAAGTGGCAGCATGTAGTGAGGGGCTTCTTGTTGCATCATATCATGACAATGGCATCACAGTGACAAGAGAGATAGCAAGAGATGGAATTTATAGACTCATGTCCTTGACTTTTTTTTTGTTCAAATGGAAGAATGACTTATTGAAGAAAAAAACAGGATTCTTGAAATGTGCCAGAGGGGACCTTCATGTCCTTTTATAATCACCATTATTCCATTTATGAAGATGGAGCCCTTATGATCTAAACCCCTATTAGTCTCTGCCTCCCTTATTAAGGATTAAGTTTTTAGTGAGATGAATTCAAATTATAGCACAGGAAAAAAATGTACCATGCCAGTGATTGGTGTAGTGTTGAGAGAGGAGTGAGTAAATGGCTGAGTTGGGAAGAAACTGGAGAGCATAACGTGAACAGTCTCTTGCAGCTCTAGAATTGGATATTCTGTGTCAGTCAGGCTCTATTATCTCGCATCCATTAACTGCGTGCCATACTTGAGAGTGGTGTAATTTAGAAATCTGAATCTCGGATGGAAAGAGGGCCCTACTGAGAACGCAAAAATTCTTTTGTTAGTTCAGCATATCCTTACACATTGGAGGAATTTGTTGCTACACTTTCATGTATGCATACATAATGACAAAGAAACTTGAGCCCAATCTTAATCCAATATCTCCCCTTCTTCACCCACTCCCCGCTCCCTTGTCCCCAATGTGATGCCCCCATATTATATATATATATATAAATCTCCAAATACATGCATATTACTTTTTGAATTTCCAAATTTTCAGTGACTTCATGAGCATTCTTTGGTTCTCTGAGAAGTCAAGTGTACAATACAGAATTAATAATCCTTTTTTTCCTTCCTCTCTGCCTTCCTCCCTCTTTCTTTTCCCCACCCTCACCTCACCCTTCATAGCTATAGCTTCCCCAGATAATGTGATACTTCAAATTCTGTGTGTCTAACAAATAAACTTTTCTAATTTTCACCCTATCATTGGTTTTACTCTAGATTATACAAATAAGAGAAAACATTTGATCCTTAAGTCTCTGGGTTTTGCTTATTTCACTCAGCATATTTTTTTTCCATTTCCATCCATTTACCCTCAAAGGCCATGATTTCATTCTTTCTAATAAACTCCATTTTGTGTGTGTGTGTGTGTGTGTGTGTGTGTGTGTATGTATGTATGTGTATATCTATATCTATATCTATCTATATCTATATCTATATCTATATCTCGCAGTTTTTTAATCCATTCATCCAGTGAGGGACTTTGGGTTGTTTCCATAATTAGCTATTGTAAATTGAGCTGCTATAAATACTGATGTAGCTGTGTCTTTGTAATATACTGATTCTAGCTATTCTGGGAAAATACCCAAGAGTGGGACAGCTGGGTCAAATGGTAGTTCCATCCCTAATTTTATGAGGAATCTCCACACTAACTTTCAGAGTGGCTTCATCAGTCAGCAGTTGCAACAGTGTGCTAACGTTCCTATCTCCCCACAACCACTCATCATCTGTTACTGTTTGTATTCTTCACCTTGGCTGTTCTGACTGGAGTGAGGTGATTTTTTTTTAAAGAGAGAGAGAGTGACAGTGAGCGTGAGAGAGAGAGAATAAAGAGAGAATCAATTATTAATTAGTTGTTCATGTAACTTTTGTTGGTCCGACACTTTGTTGCGTAGGTGGTGCTGGGGTTCAAACCTACTTCATTGTATATTCCAGGCAAGCACTATAATCACTGAGCAATTGCTCCAGCCCCATGAGATGAAATCTTAATGTGGTTTTGATTTGCAATTCTCTGATTACTAGTGATGTAAAACACTTTCTCATACATTTATTTGCTTTTGAACTTCCTCTGTTGAGAAGTTTCTCTTCAGTTCCATAGCCAATTTGTTGATTGGAGTGGTTATGTTTTGGTGTTAAGTTTTTCGAGCTCTTTGTATATTTGATATTACCCTTCTGTTGGAGATGTAGCAGGCCATGGCTTTTTCCCATTCTGTAGATTCTCTCTTGATGCTCTTGACTAATTCCTTAGCTGTGCAGAAGCTTCTTAGTATCATGGAATCCCACTCATTGATTTGTGCCTTTAATTCTTGCACTATGGAAGTCTTATTACGGAAGTCAGTGCCTACACTGATATCATGGAGTGTTGATCCTATTTTTTCTAATAATTGTATAGTTGCTGATTTAATTCCTAAATCTTTGATTCATTTTGATTTGATTTTTGTGCAGTGTGAGATATGTGGATCTAATTTCAATTTTCTGAATATGGCTGTCCAGTTTGTCCAACACCATCTGTTGTACAGGCTCTTTCCTCCAAGCTACATTTTTGCCCATTTTGTTGAATATCTGATGGTTAAAGATGGTTAAAGATTTGTGGGTTGGTCTCAGTGTCTTCTATTCTGCTCCGTTGATCTTCATGCCTATTTTGATACTAGTACCATGCTGTTTTTGTTATTACAGCTATGTAGTATAATTTCAGGTCAGGTATTACAATATCTGCTGCTTTTTTTCTTTTCTTTTCCTTGTAGCTGTTCTTATCCTAGGGCAAACCTGATAGCTAGGTATTGACAGAAGTTCAAGTAAGAAATTCTGGGTCGTAAGCATCGCAAGAGAGTTGTAACATTGGCTCACAGAACCGGAAACTAAAGGGAGTGTTAGCTACAATAACATCAGTGGATATCCTCAAAATGTTCACTAAAAATGAAAATATAAAGCAAATAATTGTGACAAGCATATTGTCTAATTAAGATGAACGGGACATGCTTCTTATGCATTCTTAATCTGTTAAATAAACAGCATATTAATAAGGCTTAATTATATCACCACATACTTAAAGTGACTTTCCAAAATAAAGCTTATTTTGATTTAGCATATGTTTTTTTGTGTGTTTTTGTAGCACTTTTACAAGCACCATACACAAATAACATCTTGAAATAAATCTCTTGGATATGATCATCATCTTGATCAACAATTATTTTTAAATTCTTATATGATTCAGGATCTATGAAGTAATTTCATACTTTCAAGATCTGTGTCCTCTCAGTGCTAATGCTTGAATCTTGGAGAAACGTCCCCCTTGTCTTTGCAATGTTCTCTTTACGGTTCTATTCTTTCTTTTCCATTCCACGTTTAGACAGTTAACATTTCCCGCTGATCCTATCTCAGAAATAGCTCCTCAATCTGCCCCTGCCTGAACCCTTTGCACAGACTTGGAGGACAAGCACAGGTTCTTTAACCCTCTTCCTCCCAGGAATTGGAGTTGGCTTCCCTTCCTTTGCACCTGGGCTGGCATTGACTCCTTCAACCAAAGAAGTGCAGTGGACACCATGACCTCTGGATGATGGACGATCTAGCTTACTCTCTTGGCCACTGCGTACCAGTAAAAAGTCTGACTACTCACTTTGCTGGAAAAACCATGTGGAGAGACTCTGAGAATGCAGGGAGGCTGGGACAAGCTCTGCTGAACTAATCAAAGATCCTTGCAAGTGAATAAAGCTATCTTATTCACTTTAAATCAGCCCTATCTTGGTACCTCAGATTCATGAGCCTCATAAGTGATTGTTGGCATTTTAAACCACTGTTGAAGGGGAACCGTTCTATTAGTTGAAATAAACACTTATTAATTCTTTTTTGTGAGTTTCTGCAGGATACGGATCCTGTTAGTCATTTTTGTACTCTTGCATATAGCACAAATCAGGCACATGGAAGTTCAGTAAATATTTTCAATGAATAAGATAGGGTTTTGATTTAAATTCTAGAACTCTAAATCCAGTTTTCTTTTTCTGTATTACATTAGTCACCTTTATTTTATGTTTCTTTTCATCTTGGTATTATAAATGAATTCTGGAAGTGCATCTGTTCTATTAGTTGAAATAGATAGCAGCTAAGACATTTATTGAAGAAGACTACTAATTCATTTCAATTATTTCCTTTAATGTTACAATACTTATGATTCCAAAGGGAGCACTACTTTTATGAGAATTAGTTGTGCATGTTAAGATGTAGTCTAGCCCCATAGCTTCTCCAACAAGGCTTCGTGGCTTTTTTTTATTTTTATTTTTGCTGAAATTTGCCCTACTTCTCTGTCCCTATTTATTTTTTCTGTTATAAATGACTGTGACTGTTGAGTTCACAGTTCTTAACTGACTCCATTCACTGGAAACCTCTTTGCTGTATTTAGCTTTGTGTTGCTGTGGCCAAAAGACCTGCCAAGAGCAACAAAAGATGAGGAAAAGTTTATTTTGGCTCATGATTTCAGAGGTTCAATCCATGGTCGGCCAACTCCACTGCTCTCGGCCCATGATGTGTCAGAACATCATGGTGGAAGGGTGAGGCAGAGGAAAGTAGTGGAGGACATGACAAACAGGAAGCAGAGGGTGTATTCTGTTTTATAACCAGAAATAGAATATAAACCCCAAAGGCACATCTCTGATGACCCTCTTCCTCCAGCCACATGCAACCTGCCTACAGCTACTACCCCATTAGTCCCTATAAGGGGGTTAATGCACTGATTAGTTTAAAGCCCTCATGACCCAGTTGATTCCCCTCAAAACTTTCTTGCCTTGTGTCTCGTGTTAGCTTTTGGGGAACCCATCCTATCCAGACCATCACTAACATTCCCTTCTTTCACTTAGGAGTCATTTATCCCACCTTTCCTGACTGACACATCTCTGGCAATCCAAACTCCCGACACCATTTGCAGTCACGCCCATCATGATCCTAACCTCAATCATGCTCATCGTTACTATCTCCATTCTTCATAAGTCCACTGTTGTTAGTCTCCTGCCCTCGGTGTCCAAGACAGTTGAGTGTAAACCCTGATCCAGAGCCAATTGAACACCTAACCTAAGATATTCCTGTTCAATGGTTTTCATGTTCTCCTGTGGCTTTGGGATCCTAATTTTTTGGAATTATTTCAGTTGAGAGATGTTATCATTTCTGGACTGTTCATTTTTCAGCTGTCTACATGTACTGAGATACAAAATTTAGCCATTTTCCACAATTTTTACACTGAAGCTCCACTCACATCAGGATTTTGCATATAAATGAGGACTTCTAGTATACTGGTGTGAAGGTTATATACTCAAGTCATTGCACAGAGCCACTGGGGTGTCTGACGTCCACCATGCTGTCTGGTGGACATCCTTCTTTTCCTTTCTCTGCCCCCCTCTCCCCCAGGGTGGCATTGCCATTCAATTCTTGTCCAGATACACAGTTGCAGCCACCTCTTTTGTTGCCTTCATTTCTCCCAACATATACCTTTCCCTCTCTTCTGAAAAGCAGCTGTTAAAGTGTTTTCACTGAGTGGATAGCATTGCTTCTACCCTAGAAGACTTTCTTTTTCTTTCTAGCTATTGAAATATTGTGTTTTGATTTACTATAATCACAACAGTATTTTTTCCTTAAATTATCATTTTATAAACTTCAAACTCCTTTGATATTTTTAAATATGATTATCAAATAGCTGTGAGAGAATAGGAAGATAGAAGCAGATGCCTTCTACACATTAATAACTAGATTAAACATTCACTCCCATGTTTAAAATATGAAGTTTATATTGGATAAGGCTTAAGGTCTACTTTGTGTATTTCTATGGAAATGGGTCTTGAAATCGAAGGAGAACCCAAGAATTGTCTAATTTTAGGAAGCTATGATATTGTAATTTCTGCTTTATAGTTGAGAAGCATGGTGCCCAGTTTGTCTGTGCTTTGCCAACAGAATCAGTGGTGGAGTGTGGCATAGGGGTCCTTGATTTCTACTGGTTAAATTGTGGATCACTGGGAGATAGGATACATTGCAGAAGGTTAAGTACTGTTTATAGGAAGTAAATCATTTCCAAGTCAATTCAGTACAGGAGGGGTCTAGGAGAGTGGGGATTTATAGGTACACATTATTAGTCTTTTTATGCCACTTCTTGCTTCCTCTGCGTCATTGCTACTTCCTTTAGATAAACACAGGTACAACAGAGAGAAGTAAAGTTTTTTTCCTACAATTAAGATACCAGCTCTTATGAGGACTGGCAGCTACATGTCTTTCCAAGTGGTATAATCACATCCATCAACACATATTTATACATTGATTTTTAAAAAAAAATCTGCAGAAGATTAGGTCAACAAGTTCAGTTTATCAAAGAGAATTCCATTACCTCATTGACTTGAAACAATGAAGCCTTTGAAAGAGTCGGTCAATACACATCTCAGGGAAGAACAAAGGAAGTATCTGAAAGGAGGATTAGTAAATTACTTGCCCTCAAAATTCAAATAAAACTACACAGAAGCAGTTCTCCATTTCTGTTGGTAATGAACAAAGAAAGAAAAAAAAAGCCCATAGATCTTCGTTATATGTAAATAGTCACCAAGTTGAAAATTACGAGGGAGGACGTTCAAATCAGAATTATTCCAATAAATGCAATTACTAAAGTGATGATATATAAAATGAAAAAAAAAATGAAGACATGGTGACTTTTGTTAGTTCTGCACATGATATGGGATTATAGACAAACAACCAAACTGAAGTCTGGTTGGAGTGCACTGAAGCAGGGAGAAAACTTAAAATTTTATTGAGCAACTAATATGAAATAAATGTCCTCAGATAAATTGTTTGAAATCCTGAGCCAACCAAAGGACACTGCAGAAAGGCCATTTTTTTGACTGAGTGGCTGAGAGAGCTTCATGAATGGTCTATATTTTCATTTTCTATATTTCTTTTCATATTTTTAAGGGAGGGGGGAAGTGAGAGAGAGAGAGAAAGAGAGAATCAATTTTATTTTATTTAGTTTTTCATGTGGCTTTCATTGTTCCAACATTTTGTCGTGTACATGGTGCTAGATTTCAAACCCATATCCTCCTAGTGCGTGCCAGACAAGCGCAATAACTGCTGAGCCACTGCTCCAGCCCCAATTATCAAGCACAAGATTTAACAATGGGAAAGTCTAGAGATGAAAACAGGGACAGGAGCAGGGACAGGAAGGAGAAGAGAAGAAAGCCAGTTATTTTCTCTCTGTCTTTTTTTGCCCCTCTAGAGTAAAGGAAACTGCTAGAAGGATGATCGTTGGGAGATGCAACTTAAACCAATTTAGGTAAGACAAAAACAAATATCTAAAGCACAGAGACAAACATCAATCTGTAAGACAAACACCTGCGTAAGGACTGTGCAAGGTTGCTATCGAGGTAAAGGATTATTGAGGGGGGAAATTATGGAGAGAGTATGGAAATGGATTTAAAACAAAAGCTTATTCATGGCTGGGAAACAAAATAATGAGTAACCACGGCCAGTTAACCTTTCTCTATCAGTCACTATATTTTTTAAAAAGCAGTAATGAAATCCTTTTTACCATCTCTCTTAGGATAAGCAGGTTCTTTGATACTTGATGATACATAAATCACATTTCCTTTTCCTTATTATATGATCTCTAGGAGTAAGAAATAATGAATAGCAGGGTTTGTCATGATCTTATTAAATATGTTATGATATTATTAGGTTATAAACAATAGAATTGGGACAATTTATTATAAAGCTTTGAAACATCAGACCTAAGAATTCTTTTTAAAGGCAGAGAGTTGCAAATTTAATGAACAGAGCAGTCAGCAGAAGGCTGTAAAGGAAGGTGAGATCCGAGAGGAGGGGTGAGTGTTCAGGTTTGTAGGGTGAGTGAGGCAGCCTGGTGAAGACTGGTCTAACCTAGGAGCTTAAAGGCCAGAGGATGAAATAGAACTCGGCTGAGTAGAGAGGGTAGCAGCCTGGGTTCACGATGAGGTCATTGTTTGCGGATGGCAGGTGGACTGACTGAAAGAAAAGAAAAAATAGGTAAATCTAAGCACAAAGAGTAGGCAGAGGTTCAGGCAAGATGTGAGAGACACATTGCAAATCTGTTGGTAGCTGCCTGTCTGTCCCCTCCCGTCCTAGCAGGTGATAATGGTGCTTACATAGTGAGCACTCAAGTTGGTGCTGGATTCAACAAAAGAGAATCACACTGCATTTTTAAAAGAAAAGGATCCATTAATAGTTGCTGTGAGTTGGTCTTACCCACTGTAGTCTCCTTCTTTATAAAATAGCTTGCACTCAGAGAAAATGATCGCTCTCAAGCCTTTCTTTTCAGAATTGCTCTCAAAGGCTTAGAGCAGAGCAGGAAACTGTTTTTATCTTTAAGAATCACTTTCACAAACTGAAATGTCCCTTGAATTGGACATTTCCAGCTAGAGTTGACTCTCATCGTCTTTTAGCTGTCTTATATTGATATGGCCTCCAAACAGGTCTCCTGCTACGACAGTCCGCTTCCTCCTATTGTCCTGTTGTCACCGAGCTGTCTTCCCACAAAGTGGATCTGATGGTGTCATTTTCTTGTTTGAAAATCTTTAATAGTCTTTTGAATAGTTTCTTTTCTCCTGTAATGCCTTTTTTTTTAAAGAGAGAGGGATAAGAGAGTGAGAAAAAAAGAGAGAGAGAATCAATTTGATTTGGTTTTTCATGTAGCCCTCATTGCTCCAGCACTTCCTTGTGTACGTGGTGCTGGGGTTTGAACCCACATCCTTGCACATGCCAGGCAAGCACTGTACCCACAGAGCCACCACTCCAGCCCCTCTTTGTTTGTTCTTAATATTTTTCCACCTTCTCTTTCTATTTGCTAACATACAAAGCTGCCCCACCAGCACCCATGAATATTTCACCAGTGCCCCAAATTACAGTGTCCCTCCCAAAACTTTCTTTTCCAATTGTATATTTTCTCTCCTATTGTCTAATGAATTCTTCATCATATTCCTCACTTCCGAAGAAGCCCTGTATATCCTGCTAACTCTTCCCCTTTGAACACCCCAGTGATGGCAGGATTTATAGGCTCCCCACCCCACTTCTTTTGGAGGATCTATTCCATGTTATATCAATCATATAAAAACATACTCAACTATCCCATTAAGTCGTTTGGCCGGTGGAAGCTTCCATGAGAATGTTTACAATGGACCTTGAAGTTATTTGGCAGCACATGATTCATTTAGTTTAAAGTCTGCTATGATTACTTGGCAGTGATGGTGCATACAAAGGAATTTTTTGTGAACTGAGAAAATCTTACAAATTGTTTTTAAGTGTAATGAAATGTTTATGTATGCTGAATTTAACAATGAATGAAATTGGCATTATGTTTGTAGATGTCTAATTAATCTTTCGTGAATTTTGACATAGCAATTCTAATTTCACATTTGTAGCGCCAGAAATTTTTGTTTTCAATCAAAACTTGGATATTGTTTGGGGATTTAGAATAGCGGATTGGCCTCAGCCGCGGTGTCTGCAGTGCCTAGTAAATAAGTTTCTGGTTCACTTTGCTAGTTATTGGATGACATTCTCTGCCCATTTTATTGACTGACTTCTTCAATGCCATCGGTTCTGGCACACACATCAGATGTCTACATACACGTGTGGCTAGATATAGATAGACCCCAGACATGGTCACAGCATAGGCCTAGAAATGAATATCTTGCTTGAAAATAATTGGCTTAGTCAGCCAGCGTAGTCTATTGATTTCTATTGAAACTCAATGGGTTTCTTATTTCCTCCCACAGGTCTACAAAAGCATAATTTTTTTTTTTGTTACTCAAAAAGTCATCATTTCATGCCTGTGCTGTGTTAGATTATTTGTACTACATAATTGAAAGGGGTTTTTTGTTACTAATTTGGTGCTTTGTTATGGAGTGGTGAACTCCGGATTTGAGTGAATATTTTTGCACACATTATAACCTTAAGAATTGCACAAGAACTCATGCTTTCCTGTGTTGTGCTTGATGGATGGTGTGTTTTTCCTGTCCTATCATCTTTATATGTTGAAGGAATTTTCTTCTGTTGGTGCCACAGAAATCTGACACACAGCATACACATGCTCAGATTTATTTGCTTTCTTGCAAAGTGATTCTGCAATACCACGCAATAGCCTTTTAGTGACTAGTGGAGCATCAACGCTTTCACCACCAGGTAGTTAGCCTGTAGTGCTACTTTATATGTACTTGCATGAATACTTTTCAAACATCCCCTCCTAATTATTAGTAAAATCTGACAATGCTGGCTTTGACATGGTATTTGGCAATGAAAAATAATTTCAAATTTTCTGTACTGAGACTAATTGAGGTACTAATTATTTTTTCTTATGATTTAAATACGATATTGATAGCTCTTATGTTTTAACTTGTTTCCTTTGTTTACTAACATGTACTGCTTTACAAACCTAAGTTTATTTTAGTGGAAACAGGCTAAAATTATTTCTGAAACAAAAATATGAGGAAGCAGAAAATTAAATGTGGATTTTAATATATTTTTTGGAATGGGTTGTGGTGAGCTGGGTTATAATTACCATTAACATTGAGACTTGAACACCCGAATTCCTATAAGCAGTGATAAAAAGATGTTCAAGCTTGACTGGAGTATATTATTCAAGAGTTAGCAAGCAAGGTTCTTTATTGCCCAGAACCTTATCTTAGCCAATTAAGGTCAGGCTTTCCTGTGCTATTGACCACTGCATTGCATTTATCAGAATACTCTTAGCCATTAAACACAGAAAGCAAAGGTTAAATGACAACAAGGTTCTGACACAAATGAACAAAAGAAATTAGAGATCAAAGTCAATTCCCCGTTCCTTTCTGATTTGCTTGTGTAGACAGAGTGAATGAGTGAGAAGATAGCTTGACTCCCAGGCTGCTTTTCTATTTTCGTTTTGCATTTCTGCCGTGTATAATTGTTCTTTTCAAGGCAGAGTTCGATGCATAAACGAAAAAGGGTTGAGGGTTGAGCTTAGTTCAGTTCTTCAAGGTTAGTGTGACTACATTCATAGACCGTAAGATCTGTAAGGACAGGTCTGAGTTAGTCACCACTGTGTCCCCAGAACGTAGCACATAGAACACAGTCAATAAGATTAGGCAGATTTATAATTAAGTCTACTGACATATTCCTACCTGCAACTTCCTCAGCTCCTTGAACACATACTTGAGCATGAAATGAACATCACCAAGTGGTAGATGTGGAAGAGACAGTGGCACAGCTTTCTTGAAAAAATAATAATTTTTTCCTTCATCTAGTGAAGTAGATTGCCACCAATTAAACAAATAATCACAGTCTATGTTATCACAAATTATGGAAATGCTCTGAAGGAAAAGTATTGAAACCTTGAGAGATTATTCTAAGATGTACTCATTTTTTATTGAGGCATCAAAGACTTCTCAGAAGAAGTAACATTTAAGTTCAGGCCTAACAGTTAACTAGGAATCTACCTACTGCATGGGTGTGACAAGAATATTACCAGCATACATAACAGCGTATGCAAAGAACATGGCATGTTGAAGGGATTGAAGGAAAGCCAGTGTGGCTGGAGAAGAGAGGAGGGGGTGGCATTCATTGAAGATGGAGAGGAGAGAAAAAGTGTGAAATTTGTGTGTCAATGTAAAGTTTTGGGATTTGATTCAAAGGTTTATGTATAAATACTGAATAGTGATATCTATTAGGGATTTTACAAAGATTCTTCCAGCACCTTTGTGGAAGGTGGAATGAAGAGGGATAAAAGTGGAAATGGAGTGTCATTAAGGTAGCAATCATAGACCTCTAAGAGATGATGGTGACTTGGACCAAACAGGTGACCTTAGAAGTAGAGGAGATATTTGAGTTGTGATTTAAAGGTAAAACCATTAGCCCGTGCTGCTGTTGATAGAGGAAGGTTGAGAGAGAGGAAGGCAGCAAGAACAGCTCTGAGATTTAGTGAGATCCTCTGGGTGAATGGAGAAAAGTTTCATTCAATGAGCAGAAGGAACATTTCTGTGGGAGAGAAAAATCCAGGATGCCCATGTACGTGTCATACAAGCAATTGAGAGTTAGAAGAAAAATCTAGATTGGGGAAATAAATTTGGAAAAAGCAAGATGCAGAATTATTGGGTTGGTGATGTCCTTTAAAAAGATGATGTAGCACTAGAAGATAAGGGACCTCAGGATTGAGTCCTGACATAACCCAGTTTAGCAGAGGAAGAGGACCTGGGGGGCAGGGGGGTAAGAGACCTACACTGTCTAAACATTACTACAATATAGTGACTCCAATCCATGAGTTAAATAAGAGAGAGAGAGAGAGAGAGAGAGAGAGGGAGATGGACAGTAAGAGAGAAAGAAAGGGAATCAATTTTATTCATTTTTTCATGTGGCTTTCGTTGCTCCTACACTTTGTTGTGTATGTGGTGCTCGGGTTCGAACCCTCATCCTCACGCATGCCAGGTGAGCGATGTAACTGCTAAGCCACTGTTCCAGCCCCCAGGTCCAATGACTTTTAACTGAGGGAACATGGCACCCTAAGAGATGTCTATGAATAGGTCTCAGGGAGTCTTGACCACTTGGTCAATGTGTAGATTTATGCATGGCTGCTTTTCTAATAATATATTAGTCCATGAAAACTCTCCATGGCTGGTCAGCAGAATTCCCTGGTTTCAGTTATTTTCCAAAATCTTACTTGTTTAATTGCTCCACCCTTCTGAAAAGAGGAAGCTCTACATTTTATATGTCCCTGTCTAAGGAGATAATTTGAAAAATACATTTGTGAAAAAACAAATATATTCCTACATAGCATGATGGATTGGCAATTTATTAGAGAAAGTACTCAGACTCTAGGGCTTCTGTATTTGGGGAAATTACTGAAATATATTACCCATGCAGCTTTATAAACATCATTTTAGGAACTCCCAGCACTGAGCTTCCATCATGGATTGTCACATGTCACATTCTAAGAACTGTGCACATGCCACACATGTGTACACATGCACACACATATTTACCTCATTCATTTTTCTTTGTAGAACCTTCTAACTGTTACTGTATTTCAGCAAGCTGCTGTTGATATGTCAAATTGGACAGTTCATGTGCTCCAGGATAATGCACTAGGGTTGATTTAATATGAACCCTCTTAACAGAATAAAACCATGAGACTCAGGTATATATGTGTTCCTTAATCATAAATAATTTGCATGTAAATGTGCTCCATTTTAAGGAGAAGACAACTTATTTATGTTCTTATCTGTAAATGTTTCATTAACAATAATTCTATTTTCTTCTGACTCTCCCTATAGATTCAGAGTTGACTTCCTACTTTTCTTTATTCATCATAATGAAGAAGGAATAAATCACCTTCATGCCTATTACTATGGTGATGAATCTGTATAAATATAAAAGGAATTGAGTTTATGCAATCATATCAATATGAGCTTTTCATAAACATATTCATTCAAAAACATTATTGAGCACCTATGAGGTACTCATCATTGAAATAGGATGTAGGACAAAATACCTGCCATCATGGAGCTTATAATCATGTGGAAAATGCAGAAGATAATCAGAGACTTAACATTTATAATATATAGATTATATTTTAGGTGTTGTGCTTGTATATACATATGTATGCACATTTAGAAGCATATGCAATGTATTAGGGTTCTTAAGAGAAGCACATCAACATATTATGAATATAAATAGAGGCCAAATATCATCTGTCATCTATCTGTCTGTCTTTATCAGGAGATGAATTTGAAAAAATTGACTCAGGCATTGGTCAGGAATGCAAAAATAAAATCTGTAGGGTAAGCAGGCTGAAACTCAGGCAGGATTTCAACATTAGGGGCTCAAGGCAGTGTTCCTTTTCTGAGAAATCTCAGGTTTGCTCCTAAGGACTTCACTTGATTGGATAAACAAGGACCACAGATTATGGAGGATAAACTGCTTTACTGAAAGTTTATTGATTGTAAATGCTAATCGCATCTAGCAAGAGCATTGGCAGCAACATCTAGAGTAGAATTCGACCAAGCAACTGGGTTCTACGTTTTAACCAAGTTGACATATATAATTAATGATCACATGCAATATAAATACATATTTGTATTATATATTCTTGAAATTTACGCTGTAATTACAGTAGGTAGTACCACACCTCCCTCCACTCATGCCTTTGGCTGACCCTCCCACATTGACTCTGGGCTGTATGACCTATGTTGGTAAATGGAACACTGGCAAAGACTCAAAAGAAGGTTTCAAGATTGTGTGCCCATTTATTCTCTGCTCCTCTGTTTCCTGGGAATCATCTGCCACCTATGAACAAGCCCAAGTTAGCCTTCTGGAGGATGTGAGATCAAGTGGGATCAAGGCCCAGACCCTCCAGCTGTCCCCACTGAGGTCTTCCAACCTGGGGCTGAGGCTATCCTGGACCTTCCAGGCCTCCAGCTGTCCCAGACCAGAACATCCACCTAGTCAACTCAAAGAATTATGAGAAGTAGTAAATGTTTTTTGAAAACAAAAAGAAAAATGAAGTAGGTATGAAGTAGGTATAAATTAAAAGAAAAACGAAATCATGAGAAAAAATGAGTTAGGTAAGTACAGTTTTTCTTTCTTTTTTTTTTTTGGTAGAAGGGGATGAACATTTTGTTTTTAAATAGAAAGAGAGAGAAAGAGAGAATCAATTTTATTTCTTTTCTCATCTGGCCTTTATTTCTCTGACACTTAGTTGACACTTAGTTGTATATGTGGTGCTGAGGTTTGAACCCAGGTCCTTGCTCATGCCCCGCAAGCACTCCAACCACTGAGCAACCACTCCAGCTTGAATGAACTCTTTGATTGAGTAAGACCTGAGAAAATACATGAAGTAAGTCAGGGAACATTTTCCTTTTTCTCTTTTTGTTTTAATCCCAGAATTGTATCAATGGCATCATGTGTCTGGTCTTTGATGTAAAGTATGACATCTGACTGGGAAACCAAGGCAAGCACAGAAGAGCAGAAAACCAAGACTTGAACTACGGTCACTGTGACAGTTATCTTTTGCTACATAACAAATTACACCAGAACTTCAAAGCTTAAAACAAAAAATATTTACTACTTCTCATAATTGTTTGAGTTGAATGGATGGGTCTTCTGGTCTGTGACAGGAGATCTGGAAGGTCTCAGGATAGTCACACGCACAGGCCAGGGCCCTCAATGGGCACAGCTGGAGTGCCTGGGCCTTGATCCCACTTGATCTCACATCCTCTAGAAGGCTATCTTGGGCTTGTTCATAGGTGGCAGATGATTCCCAGTATTCACAGGACAACAAATATATGAGCACACAATTTTGAAGCCTCCTTTCTAAGTCTGGTTTGCCAATGATCCATTTACCAAAGTAGATCATTCAGACCAGGTTCAACAAGGGAAGGCCTGCTAAAGGCATGAATAGAGGGAAGTGTGATCCATTGAAAGCATTTGGAACAATCTGCTAGATAATTGTCTTTGGTAAAAAGACATTGTAGATTTTCTCAAGAAGTAAAGGCTAAGAAGTGACATGATCCACATGCATCCTGTTTATGAAGTTTAATATGAAGTAGACTCTGCACAAAAGCCTATTTGTCTCCAAAATCTCCTGTGATACATGGGAAATAAAGATTTCATAATTCAGGTGTTGATCTTGTAACCTGTCCATTCTCTGAATTCATTTAGAAGTCTTTTGATAGAATTTTTTGGGTCTTCTAGGTATAGGTTCATGTCACTGGCAAATAGAGATTGTTTAACTTCCTCTTTTCCTCTTTGAATCCCTTTGATTTCTTTCTCTTTTCTGATTACTGTGGTTAGGTTTTCGAGGACTAAATTGAATAGGAGTGGTGAGAACCTTGTCCTATTCTCGAGTTTAGTGGAAAAGCGTTCAGTTTTTCTCCATTAAGTATAATATTGGCTATGGATTTTTCATAAATTACCTAGACAAAATTAAGGTAATTTTCTTTGGTCCCTAACATCTCAAGAATTTTGAGAAATAAATGGGTGTGGATTAAGATCCAGAATTGGCATGCTACAGAGACACAGCTACATCAATGTTTATAGCAGCTCAGTTTATAATAGCTAAACTGTGGAACCAACCTAAATGCCCCTTGCTGGATGAATGGATTCATAAATTGTGGTATATATACACAATGGAGTTCTACTCCACTATTAGAGAGAACAATATCATGGCATTTGAAACCAAATGGATGGAAATGGAAAACTTATGCTAAGTGAAATATCCCAAACTCAGAGACTTAAGGTCCAAATGTTTTCTCTCACATGTGGAAGCTAGTGTAAAACCTACAACAGGATGATAGACAGCTGAGTTTATGTAATAAACTCACCATAGTTGAAACTCCACAAATGCGGGGTGAACCATACCTAGGAAGGTGGAGGAAGAAGGGAGGGAGGGATAAGGAGGGATATCAATACAACACGGAATACTCAACTCCCATTAGAAGCCTAGCTATACACAGACAGGCAGAAGTTCTTGGAAATGTCAATGATTTTTATATATCTATATGTTCATTTCAAATCATAGTATGGTGAAATTACAGAGGAAACATAAGCTTGGGGAATGTATGAAGAGGGGTAGATCCTGATCTAGGCTTGACCTCACTTACTATCTCACTATGTCAATATCCATATATGCATGATTATGTAATAATTCCATCCAATATGTAAGTCTACGTCAAACTAATAAAAATAATAAATATTAAAAAAATCAAAAGAATAGGTGTTGGATTTTGTCAAAGGCCTTTTCTGCATCAATTGAGATGATCATATGTTTTTTAATTCTGTTTAAGTGATGAATTACCTTTATTATTTTGTGAATGCTGAACCAGCCTTGCATGCCTAGAATGAAGCCTGCTTGATCATGATATATTAATTCTTTTTTTTTTTATGTGATTTGCTAGGATTTTGCTAAGGATTTTTGTGTTTATGTTCATCAGGGATATTGGTCTGTAGTTTTTTTTTTCCTTGTCTTTGTTGAATTTTGATATCAGGGTCATTTTTGTCTCATAAAAAG
Organism: Aplodontia rufa; assembly: GCA_004027875.1. NCBI lineage: Eukaryota > Metazoa > Chordata > Mammalia > Rodentia > Aplodontiidae > Aplodontia > Aplodontia rufa. The sequence continues at coordinate 61,534 of PVKS010004680.1, forward strand.
TGTTTGGAAGGGTTCCATCCATTTCAATTCCATAGAATAGATTAATAAGCAGCAGTCTTAAATTCTTCTGTGAAAGTCTGTTAGAACCCAGCTGAGAATCCATCAGGTCCTGGGCTTTTCTTTTTTGCAAGGCTTTTGATTGCTGTTTCAATTTCACTACCAGATATTAGTCTGATGAGCTGCTCAACATCCTCCTACATCAGTTTGGGAATGTCGGGTGTGCCTAAGTATTTGTCCATGTCCTCCAGATTCTCCAACTTGGATGAGTACAGTTTTTCAGAAGAGTTTCTGATAATCCTCTGGATTTCACATGGGTCAGTGGAGATGTCTCCATTTTCATTTCTGATTTTGTTGATTTGTTTTATTTCATTCTTTCTTTTGATGAGTTTGGCTACGGGTCTGTCAATTTTACTTATTTTCTATTTATTGATTTTTGGCTCTGATTTTGGTCATTTCGCATCTTCTACTGGATTTGGAATTGGATTGTGCTTCTTTTTGTAAAGATTTGAGGTAGAATATAAGTTTATTTATTTGGGCTTTCTCCTGATTTTTGATAAAGGCATTCTGTGCTGTAAATTTATCTTTTTTTTTTTAAAGAGAGGGACAGTGAGAGAGAGAGAATGAGATAATCATATTTATTTAGTTTTTTATGTAGCTTTCAATGCTCCAACACTTTGTTGTGTATGTGGTGCTGGGGTTCAAGCCTGTGTCCTTGCACATTCCGGGCAAGTGTTGTAACTGCTGAGTCACAGCTCCAGTCCCAAATTTACCTCTTAAAAATACTTTCATACTGTCTCAGAAACTACAATGTTGTATCTTCATTCTCATTTGTTTCCAAGAATTTCAATACCCATAAATTGATAGTTTTCCTATACTCGAACAGTGATTCAGTGAAAGAAGAAATAAAGAAATCTGACCCATTCACGATAACCTCAAAAGAATAAAATACTTGGGAATTAATCTAACAAAGGATGGAAAAGACCTGTACAATGAAAACTATCAAACATTGAAGAAAGAAACTGAAGAAGATTTAAGAAGATGGAAAGACATCCCATGTCTTGGTTGGACAGAATCAATATAGTTAAAATGGCCACTCTACCAAAAGTGCTGTACAGATTCAATGCAATCCCCATCAAAATATTAATGTCATTCTTCCTAGACATAGAAAAATCAATTCTCAAATTCATTTGGGACAATAAGAAATCCAGAATAGTCAAAGCATTACTAACCAAAAAAAAAAAAAAAAAAGAGAGAGAGAGAGAGAACAAGAGATTAGGAGATATCACAATAATTGACCTGAAAAAATTATATTATAGAGCTGTAATAGCAAAAATGTCATGGTATCGGTGTAATAATAGGCATGAAGACCACTGGGATAGCATATAAGGCACTGAGACTAACCTCCAACTCTTTAACCACCTGGTACTCTACAAAGGGAGCAAAAATATAGCTTGGAGGAAAGACAGCAAATGGTGCTGGAAAAACTGGACAGCCATATGCAGACAATTGGGATTAGATACTTATCTCTTACCCTGAACAAAATTTAAGTCAAAATGGATCAAAGAACTAGGAACTAAATCAGCAACCATACAATTATTAGAAGATAAAATAAGAACAACACTCCAACATATTGGTGTAGGATAATTCTTCCTTAACAAGGCTCCTGTAGTGCAAAAAGTAAAATCAAGAATTAATGAGTGGGTACAGTTAAACTGAATAGCTTCTGCACAGCTAAGGAATTAGTTAAGGGCATCAAGAGAAAACCTACATAATGGGAGAAAATCATGGCCTGCTACACTAGCGATGTGGGCTAATATCATAATATACAAAGAACTCAAAAAACTTAATACCACATACAATCCAGTCAATAAATCGGCCATGGACCTAAACAGAAACTTCCCAACAGAGGAAGTTCAAAAAGCCAATAAATATATGAGAAAGTGTTCTGCATCACTAGCAATTAGAGAAACGCAAATCAAAACATTAAGATTTCACCTCTCTCCAGTCAGAATAACAAAGATGAAGAATACAAACAATAACAGATGCTGCAGTGCTTGCAGGGAGATAGGAACAATAGATCGCTGACTGGAAAACAGGGTGGAGACGCCTCATAAAATTAAGGATGCAAACACCATTTGACCCAGCTATCCCACTCCTGGGTATTTTCCTAGAAGAGCTAAAATCAGCATATTACAAAGATCCAGCTACTACAATTTTTACAGCAGCTCAATTCACAATAGCTAAATTATGGAACCAACCCAGATGCCCCTCATGGGATGAATAGATCCAAAAACTGGTATACAGTTACAGTTGAGTTCTACTCAGCTGTTAGAAAGAATGAAATCATGACTTGTGGGTAAATAGATGGAAATGGAAAAAAATTATGCAGAGTGAAATAAGTCAAACCAATAAACTTTAAGTAACAAGTACTTTCTCTTATTTGCATAACCTAGAGTAAAACCAAGGATAGGGTGAAAATTAGAAAAGTTTATTTACTAGGCACATGAAATTTTAAGTAACACATAAGATGTGGGAACTATAGCTATGAAGGGGACAGGAAAAAAAGGGAGGGAAAAGGGTAGTCAATACTGTAAAATACACTTGATGCCCATGAGAACCCCAAATTTACCCACTTAGGTGTATAAATCTAGCAACTTCAATGATCAAAATGCATGTAAATGTATATGGTATTTTATACCTGTAACATGGGGGAATTACAGAGGAGACATGAGGTTGGGGAGTGGGGGAAGGGGGAATTCAGTATAAGGATCAGGTTTAAACTACTCTGTAGTTTATTATGTATGAAAGTAAAGCAACAGATCTCTTCATTATTTAAGAAGATGTTGAATCAATAAAAAATTACAATTCAACTAATACTTATGAAGTATTTACTACGTTCAAGAGACTGAGTTATACACATGCAGAGGATTCAAAATTTAGTATAGTATATTGGCTGATGTATTAGTGTGATCAGGCTGCTATAACAAAATATCATAAATGGGTAGCTTGTACAAAAGTATTTATTTTTCACAGCATTAGGGGCTGGAAAGTTCAAGATCAAGGTATTGGCAGATTCTGATCCTGGTGAGGGCCCTCTTTCTGGCTTGCAGATGGGCTGCCTTCTTGAAATATTGACACAGGGGTAAAAAGAAAGAGACAACATACTAGTTTTCCATCTTTAAGGGCGGTAATGTCATCATGGGGACTCTACCTAATCACCTCCTAATATTCAAATACCATCATGATGGGAGTTAGGGCTTCCACATATGAACTTCTGGTGACCACAAACATTCATCTCATAGGACTTAGTAACAGGGTGTGATGGAATATATGATTCTTCCCTTTTCATGTTCTTCCACTTTGTGTTTCTGATTGCAATATGACTTCCTGAGCTCCCCCTTCCCTGTGAGAAGTGTACATTTCACCTGCTCTGAAACTGAACTTATCCTTGTTTTAGACAAGTATGGTGAACAGGCAATATTTGTGCCACATCTAATCCAAAGCTTTAAGAGACATTTCAAGTTTATGCCAGCAATCTTGCCCTTTATCCTTTGTCCTCAGAATGGCCTGTCCCAAACAATGGCTGCTCTTTTATCCTAGATTCTGGGAATGTAAAGACTCATACATTATCATGGTTGCAATACTCCCATAGCCACTGAGATGTAAACTAATCAAGCAAGTATGTATTTCATTGTAGTAATCCAGTAATGTTTGGAAGCTCTTTCTTAACACAGCAAAGCTGTTGATAAATAAATTAGTACTAGAAATCAAGTGTTACTTTGATAATATCAACAAGAACAACCTAAGTTATATGACATTCCTTCTAGGTATTATTACTGGAGGCTAAGAAACATGGCAGTCTACAATGTGCAAAGGCAAACTATTTGGTAAAACTGTCCTTTGTCATATCTTGGTGGCATGTCACCTGCCCAGTGCCCTTGTGACTTTGAGTAAGGATCCCAAAAGTGTGTGAATACCTCTTGGTTGCATTTCACTGCATTTGTAAAGACACTAAGAAAAGAGAGGAGTTCAGAAAATGATTATCTGCTTTGAATGATGGTGATAGGAAAAAGAGAATGTGGTTTTAGGAATTGAAGGAGGCAGCTGTTTCTCACTTCCAACCAGTAAAAGGGAAAATTGAAAAATGATTTGAACAACAAAGGCAAATTAGAAGACTTCCTATGGGCAAAGACTTAGTTAAGAGTCCGGCTGTCAGACTGGTCTTCACTCTTGCCCTCTTGCTTGCTTGCTTCCATGTTGTGAGAGGCCCACATAGCTTGGAACTGAGAAATACTCCCATCCATCAAGCCAAAAACTCAGGAGAAATGAAAATCTCAGTGTAAGAAACCCACAGTGAACTAAATTCTGCCAACAACATTGAGAGTGAGCTTGGAAGCAGGTTCTTTCTGGTCAAGCCCTGGTGCAACTGCAGCCTGGAAAGATACTCAGAGCTAGAGACCTTGCCAGTGGTGCTCATATTTTTGATCAACTAAGATAAAAAAAAAACACATATTTTTTCAGATGCTAAATCTCAGGATAAATTTTGTATGACAATAGATAACTAATAAAGTAAATTAATAAATATAAGAATAAGAATCAATAAATATCTTTTTCCATCTTAAAAAAATCTGAATGAATTAAGGGGTTAGGAAGCAAGCCCTTTTAAAACATGAAATGACTTGGGGGTGGGGAAGGGACAAGGGGAAGATCTGACAGAGACATGATTAGCCCTCTCTACAGAGAGAGGAAGGTCTGTTGCAGATGGCTCCCTAGGTTACTTGGAGGTTTAGGGAGGGAGATGGGGATGGGGAGGGTGTATGAAGAACTCCTAGGAGACGGGAGAGTGGGAATATGGGGGAACCGTCTCAGAAGCAGATGTCATTCCTCCACGAGATACCCATTTAACGCAGGAGTTCTACTGGGGGAAACAGCAACAGGGGAAACCCAAGCTGGGCATCCATGATTTGGCATTACTGCTGGATAACTAAATATATATACATTCATTATTGATGGTTTGATAATGTTTCCCCCTCAATTGTATCTCTATATACACCTAATAAAAAAATAAAAAGAAAAAAAAAGAAAAGAACTGGGACCACAACTATTGACATAAGGCAACTACTGCAGTCAAAACAACACAAGCAAGTTTTCCAGAAGGTTGAATTGTCAGAAGTGCTGACAGCCTGCATGCAGTCTTTGAAGAGATTGTTACTGTTCAAGACATGGCTGACCTTTCGTCTGTGCATCTCTATAGGGTGGAGAGAAGGTTCAGAGTATATTCTTATTCAGCAATAACCAAGGGGGGAAAGTGGAGCAAGAAAGACTTCCCAGGCTTCAGATGGACTTTGGACCAGTGTCAGGTTGTGTGACTTTGAGTTCTTTCCCTTTCTGAATAGGAACAATTTTTTGCTATTGATCTCCCTCCTTGGCAAATACACTTCAGATGCAGATGCATGGTGAGCAACCTGGCTTTTGCTTGCTTGCTTGCTTTCTTTCTTTCTTTCTTTCTTTCTTTCTTTTTCTTTCTTTCTTTCTTTCTTCTTCTTTCTTTTTTAGAGAGAGGGACACAGAGAGACAGTGGGAAAGAGAGATAGAATTTTATTTAGATTTTCATGTGGCCTCTGGGTTGTGTACGTGGTGCTGGGGTTTGAACCCAAGTCCTTGTGTATGTGTGTATGCCAGGCAAGAACTGTAACCGCTGACCGCTGAGCCACTACTCCAGCCCCCTGGCTTTTTTTATTTTTAGATGATAGGACTCTGAGTTAGGTGGAGACATACCCATTGCATGTCAAGATACCCAAGAATTCACTCTGGTGCTATGATTGGTTGAGACTTTTCGAGTATATTCCATGGATAGAGGCTGAGTGAATTTGGAAGCCAATGCTTGTGATTATGTGCACAGACTTCAGTGAACTGCATTATTGCAGCCGACAATCTGTGCCAACTTTCTCTAAGATGAGTATATATTTTCAGCCATTGTCCCTTTGGTGGGAAAGTTCACATCCTGCCCATTGACATTGATCAATCAGTGTACACAGGCTTCGTTTAGGTCCCATCTCAAGTTTTCTCCAAGTCTTTGCTCTTTTCCCTTTGACATAAGTAATGTAGGGGTCAACACAGAATTGATAATTCATCTGGTAAAGGAATTGGAAAACATACACCACAGAGGCCCAGGAGCTGATCCATATCTACCAACATATGAGAGGTTGAGAACTAAATATTTCTATAAGCTATAGAACTTTTAGTGTGGCATATTACTGTTTGATACAGTGGTAATACTTCTTTGTGTACCCAGACTCAGGACAAACATTTTTGAGCTTGAAAAAACCTGTATGTGTTTCAAACAATCAGAAAAAAACCCTCTCCAAGGACAGAGGGCTTTTCCCCTGTATAGAATTTCGGTCTGGCTCCCTTTAAAATAAGAGCCATTTTTTTACTCAGTAATTTTTATTCCTTTCTTGACATCTTTGTCTCCCTAGTTTCTTATATAAGCTGCTTTGTTTCCTCTGAAGCCATCTGTTTGTTTTGCAGCATTATGTGCAGTAAATAGCTGAGGATTTAGACCTGGTTTTAAATCCTGTTTCTGCTGCTTGCTAGGAGCATGATTGTAGGGCCAGCTAGGTGACACTTAGGCCCCTCTGAGGGCAGTATCAGAGCAAATGGGGGCTACCTAGTTCTTGTATTTGCTATTTTTCTTTCACTAGAGACAAATTTACATGCTTTATAATCTGAATAAACTTTTAAGTGTATCTCAGACTCTCTAATTTCCAACAATCACCATCATTATGAATAGCATGTAAGAAATATTTAAAAAATTTTTCTTCTTTCTGAAATAACCTTTTAAAAATTTCTTGCTTTATCCGCATCCACAGCCTGTAGATCTGAGCAAGTTTAAAAGCATGGAAATGCTTCAAAGGATCTGTCTGCTTTCAGGACTTTCTTTGGAGAGGGGTGGTGGGATACTTCCTGTTGCCACATCTGGCACCCCGCCTGGGTCCATTTGTCACAGTCTTCCTGCAGTGTCTCTCTTTATTTATACATCTTGTCTCAGTTGTTTTCATCAGTTTGGTTTCATTGTAAGAAATAGTGTGGTGGTAGTTTCTAGTTATTTGGTGAGTTTGCTTCTTAAATTTAAGGTCCCTTTCTCCTGCCTGATGAAAGCTTTTGTTCTGGGGTAAATCTTACTCTATTGAGTTCTTCTGTCCATGTTTCTTTCACTTTTGTCCTTGTTTTATTAGCTCTGGACTCTCATGACTCACCCCTGTCGATACTATTGGAAGGCTTTGGTGACAAGCCCGTGTCTGTGTACCAGTGGGTCTTCCCACTGGGAGGCAGCAGGAGGAAGTGCCCTTGGGGAGTGGGGGAGGGGTGAGTCACCAGCATTTCACAGCAGGGTTCCTGGTTTCCATCCACATCCTGTCCACTCTGCTCTTTTTAATAAGCCATTTTCCTTTTCCCGGTGGGCTGTTCTTTGTACAGTGGGTGAGCCCCAAGGGTGTAAGAGTTTGCAGATAATGTAATTTCTGTAATAATTCACTTAAAAATGTAACATATGTATGTGAAGGTCTGTATTTCAACTCATTTAATGAGAGATTGTCTCCTTCAGAAATTGTTTTCTTGTAATGGGAAAATCATACAATAGTGTGCTTTTTCCCATTTGGCCTGTGTTAGAAGGACTTGAATTATATTTTTTTCCATTTATGTGAATATTGCTATACTCATTCAGCAGGGAATCACAGAGAGAGAGAAAGAGAGAGAGAGAGAGAGAAGCACAGACAAGAATAGAGAGAGAGAAATCTCCATCAACAGAAGCAGCAATGATATATTTTGGTGTTTGAATGTTGATCTTGCTGCGAGACATGTCAGCAACTTCCTAGAGAAATTTCAAGGGTAGTTTTTAGTTTCATATTTTTGCCCATTCAGTGTAGGCCCTGATCCTAGATGTAAGTTCTCCGTACTTCATTTGGCATCAATAATTAGCTAGGCTTTTGCTCTGGTGACCAAGAATACGACCTGACAAGAACCATTTCGAGGGGCAGAAGTGTCTTTTGGTCATGGTTTCAGAGGTTCAGAGCACGGTTGGCCCACTCCATTGCTGTGGGTCCAAGGTGAGCAGAGCATCTTGGCAGAAGTGCTTGAGCTCAGCTCAGTTCACGGTAGCTGGGAAGCAAGGACAGAGTAGGGAATGGATGAAAGGAATACGAACCCTTCCTGGGCATGACCCAGGGACATACCTCCTCCAGCCACACCCCATCCTACTATAGGTATAGCTCTCCTAATCCAATTAACTGCTTCCAGGTATCCCTGCATGAACACAGGAGCTTTTGGGGACACCTCACGTCCACACCATAACACTTGGGCACGTGTACGTCATCTATTCCTCCACTCAAGTTGCCCAAAAAGTGCCATCAAGAACAGAGATCACTGGTTGATTGTCTACTAGGTGTCATGTATTTTGTGTGTATTCATAGGTCACAGAATTCCCTTGTCCGTCTTTTTTTAAAATTTTTGTCCCTTTTTCCCCTAATGAAATAAAAACTTGGAGATATTTAGTCATTTTCTTAAGGCCACACACAGCAACATTCTTGCTCAAGTGCTGTTTCACATTCACATATGATCAAGGGCAGGTCCAACAGGATGAGGTCTCAGCCCCATAGCAACCATGCTACTGTGCTCCTCGTGGTCCCGCCATTCCCTCATCTCCTCTCATCACTGCTGCCACACGCCTGCACACTGCAGCTCAGAGCTGCCTTTTCCTCCTGCTATGGGTGGTCCTGCCATCTGTGACTCATGCCATCTTCCCTGCATGTAGACATGTGCCTTGCTGCCCATGACACTGCCACACGTCCTTCAAGGATTGAGACACTGAAGGAACAATGAGGGCAGTGGGCAACATAGCCATCAGCATTGTCACTCAGCTCCACATCTGTAGCCAAGTTACTCAAGTTCTCCATGCCTCTGCTTCCCTGTTTAAAAAACACTCATAATAGTACGAAAGCATTAAATAAATAAGATATGCAAATTTCTACCGCAGTGTCTGGCACAGGGGACAGAATTACGTAGGTTTGCCTCTGTTACCTTTGCCACAAATGACACCTTCTCCGGGGAGATTTCCTTTGCTTCTTTGTTGAAGCTGGATTGGAGCCCTCTTTTATAATTATCTATACTATTAACTTGTTTTAAAGGTATCTGTCTAGATGTCTATCTGCACTCTTAAATACATGTTTCCAGAAGCTAGGTAATATAATTTATTTTTGAACATCCAATACCTAGCACATTACATAATATATAATAGACACTCAAAATTGATTGTCGAATGAATGAGGCAATTTTTCATCTTGTCATTGTTGTTATAACTAACAAGTATATGCCATCTATGGTGGACTAGACACTGTTTTGAGCAATTTGCATGCATTCTCTAATTTAACTATGATAAAATGCCCATGAGGCAGATATGATTAACCCCATTCTACAGATAAGAAAGCAGAGACACAGAGAGTTTAAGTAACGTGCTCAGGGTAAATCATCTGTGTATATGAGAGAATTTAAATCAAATACTCTGATACAAGAGTTCACATTCTTTGCTGCTTTCCGTGGCTGCTTCCAAATGAGTTTAAGAAAGGGATGGAGGGAAGGACGGAAGAGGTGGGAAAGGGATACTTGAGGGAAGGGTGCGGGAGAGAGCAGCTAGACAACCAGGACAAACACAGTCTTGATTGGTCTCCACTGGCATCACCCCAACCTAATGCTGTTGCCTTCAAACTTCCAGATTCATGTTAAATCCTTGACTTTCCACCAAAATCACCATAGAAAATAGCCATATAGAATCTACCTTTTCCTTTGCTGGGAAAAGCTACTTGTGAACATTACTTACTAAGTCTTTCAATTCTTCTGAATAATATCCTACTCAGGAAAACGATGTTCAGATTTTGTTTCTAGAAGAGTCTTTGAGGGTCTGGAGGCACAGGCCCAGTCCCTTCTATCTGATGCTCACGCATGTGCGTGCCCAGCTCTTGCTGGAAACATGGGGCAGAATTCATGGTTGGCCACAGAAGTGTTCAGTCCTCTGACTGAATGTGTGTTTTTCTCCTTTCACCATCTTCTCAGCCTGCACTTTTATTTCCATGTAATTAATCGTGTTATTTTTCATCTCTTCTACGAGACAGATAACTTGTTTTGGGGAGAGGTGGATGTGAATAAGTACAGCAGGTGGGGTATCTGTGCAGCACGACTTCTTCCCATTTACAGCTAATGCCATTCCAGATGCTATGCCCAGGATTCTATGTGCAACTATTTTATTTTTCTTTTAAGAGAGGAGGACAGTGAGAGGAAGAGAGAGAGATAGAATCAATTTTAATTTCATTCTTCATGTGGCTTTCATTGTTCTGATACTTTGTTGTGTACGTGGTGCTAGGGTTTGAACCCACATCCTTGCACATGCCAGGCAAGCCCCACAACCACTGAGCCACTGCTCCAGCCCCTATTTGAAAACATTTTAAATAATTTAATAACAATAAAAGGTTTTTTTAATAAAGTTCAGACAGTATCAGGACTTTGCCTCAAATCATAAAACAGATTAGCAAATTCCAGAGTCCAGAGACAAGCTGATAACTTTCAAACCTATGTCATTGCCTATGTTCTGCATGATAGTCTTTATTCCTAGTCTCTTAAGGGCATATCAAAGTGGGTGACTGTGTCTCCTAAACACATTTAAGAATCCATGTTAGTGATGGAGTTCCTGGTTTGATGGAACCATAGTTTGACTTACTATTGTGAAATATAAGCTCTCATGCAGTTTAAATATATCAATTATCCTGTTTAACTCATACTGGGAGCTTTAAAAACTAAATTTATATTTCCTCCATTACTAATATTAAGAATGCCAATTATAGAAAATGCAGAAATCCAGCAAAGTAGAAAAAAGTGAGAAAAAAGTCTTCAAAGCCTACCACTCAGCAATCCACTTAACCTTTATATATATTCATATTTTAAGTCATTTAATGTGTAATTATTTTTAAACTTTTCAAAGTTGTAATCATACCATTTTCTACTCTCATTTTTTACTCAAGGTACCATAGATATTCTTCCATGTAACTATCAGCGTTTCACAATAGAATCTTAAGTAGCTGCAGACTAATTAGAAAAGTAATTCATGATAATTCCTTTAACCTTTCCTCTATTGTTGAGTTTTGAACTTGTCTTTAATATTATTCATGATGTTGCAATAGATATCTTGGTACACTAGTCTTTTTGTTTTCAAATTGCTGCAGTAGGTCAGATTACCAAAGATCTAATTACGAGTGTATCAATGTTAGGTGATGAAATGCAGAGGGCCAACCACAGACTTTGGTGTTGGTCCTGCCTGGGAATCTTGTTTCTACTTTCTACTGGCTCTACTGCTTGGACAACTCAAACTCACAGATCCTTTGGGTATTTCATTGATAAAGTGGGGATATTCGTATTTGTATCACAAGGTTGTTGTAAGTGTGCAGTACTCTTGGATAATGTTTTGAAGTTTTGATGCCTGTTGCCAGATCATTTTCCCCATGGTCATTCCAAGTTGTGTTCTCACAAATAAGCTCTAAACAATTCCTATTTCTTCACAACCTTCATGATACATATTTTTTTACTGTAGCTTTCAGATAATTTTGTATGTGGTAGGAATGGTACAATGTTAATTTGTAAGTCCTACTACCTTGTTTCTCATGGACTGGTTACCAGGTCTTCTATATCGTTTGCAAGTTGATACTATTCCTTTCTCATCTATTGATTGGTGTCACTTGTCAACTTTGGGGACTTTTTTCCTTCCCCAGAAAAATTTTATATATCAATTTATTATTATTCATAATTTATCTTTTCCTCTATTAGCAGATTTAAAATCTCCATTCCTTGATACACTCTGGTTTCTCTTCATGGCTCCTCATTATTTTTTTTGCCCTGGAGATCTTTCTCATCCATGATGGGTTGTAGGTGGACGGACGAAGAATGAAACTGACGCAAATACAGTCATTTTGGTTTATCAAGAGCAATTTGCCATCCAAAAGAAATTCTTTCTAATTCTTGGTATTGTGTGTATAGTTCTTTTGTTATGTTTCCTTTGATTTAGCACATGTTTAAAGGCCGTACTGTTTACCAACATTTCGTGAGACTCCAGGATAGAAGATTTACAGACCATGAGTACTTGCTTTGTAGAAAACAATGGGATCTATGAACTTGGAGAGGAAGAATCATTCTTGCTCTAACCTCTTACAAATCATTAATTCCCTCAATTGTCTGTTTTTTTTCATTCCTGCAATTGTGAATGTAAAAGTAAAAATTTCAGAAGTATTAGCAGTGCCTGTGTCACCAAAAGAAGTCATAGAAGTTTTCATCATATTTATTCTTTATATCTAGAAATGTGATCATTAATAATTCAAAATTGTTAGTTATTAGAGTTACTATTTGATTTTATTTTATAATATATTAGTGGATATCATTTACAAAATCCTAAAATGTGTTCTTTAAATATTGATTGTTTTGTATAAAATTATATACAGATTTCTGTAACATTTTTCATCTATAATCTTACAAATTTTATTTATGCATTTAAAAATCCTTATTCTGGAGCTGTGTTCTAATCTGCATGTTTCATTAGCTTGATAAAGATGAGGAGAAATGGTTTAAAATCCCTGATGTAGTGAATAAACAATCCATAAAAAATACTGTCATCATAGTAGTTGTCTGCTCTGGCTTTTCTGTGTGCCCTCTGTACCTGATGAAGATATTATATTGGGGAACGGTGACTCTCTTTTCTTTCTAATGAGATACTGAAGTCGTACATGTATATTGAACTGTTACCACGTGTGCCAGACACTGCATTTTACTGATATCATTTCATTGAGTTCCTTGGACTGTCCTATGAGATGGAGACTGCTATTTCTCTCACTTGCCAAATAATGAAATTAATGTTTGAGGAAATGAAGTTGCCTGCTCAGGGTGCTGTGGGGGACATTGCTTGCGCGGATTCCAAGACTCGTGATCTTAAGTGTATCCTCGTTAAACAGAAGCCACTCAACACAATTAATTTTTGTGAGAAGTCACTGAGCAACATACTCCTATCTTATTGCCACAGGAATCCCAAGAATCATGGAGCGATGGGCTGCCTCTTTTCTCCAGCATGTGGAAGAGTTCCTGTGAAGCTCTTCTCTGTTTCCCCTCCAGTCCATCTGCCCTTTCATTCAGGCTCTGTCTCTGAAGTCTCAAATCAGGACATATGTCACTTCGGCCCCTTTTTCTCTGGCCTGTATTTGGGATCTGCTAATGGAAGCACTGGCAAGGGATGGGGAGAGACAAGGACTACTAATAATTCTTTCCCCATTCTTCTTTGCTGGGCCGATTTGGACAGCAAGTGCATCCCGTTTACTATGGTTGTATTTCCTGGATGGCAGTTCCCTTTCCTTCGTTACAACTTTTCTGGGTACTGATAACATCTCTTCACCCCCTGCCCCTGCTGTCTTCAGTTGATAGCAGTTCCCTCTACAGCTAGTCCCTGGGTGCCCCATCACTTCTTATTAGTACCTGTGACCCTCTTTTCCTTCCTGAAGTAGTGCTTTCTGTGAGCAGTCTTTAACCCTTTGAGTGGGCTATCTCATTCTTACCAGTTACCCACTAATAAAATATGAACCAAGATTTGCTCATTGTTCAAGAAAATAAGAAGCACTTTTGTTTACTAAATGTTTGCTTTCCTCTTCATTAAGAGTTTCATATTTGATCAAAGCATGCTTTGATGGATGAGCAGTTGGGCAGAGAAGAGGCAACAAGAAGCATTCTAAACCATGTTCAAAAACCTAGGTCTTGCTTTCGCCTCTGTCAATTCTTACCGAAGTAAGTGCAGGCAAATACCATAAACTTGGTGCAATGTAACTTATTCACATAGCAATGATGGTGATCATGTTGTGAGAAACCTGTTATGTGCAAAAATTGGAAGATCCCAGGAAAATAGTAGTTTACAGATATGTATAAATTTTTAAAATTTGAATAATTGCTTTCCCATTAGGTTTGTAAAATTAGTCATAGATACGTAAGTACTATAGTAACTGAACATCATATAAAGGTGATGGAATTTTCCACGTTGTGATTTCCTAATATGTGGAGCCCATCCTAGGAAACTGCCTGCCAGATACTAGCTGCTCAGCAGATATTTAAAGGATATTCATTAAGTGCCTACAAAATGGTTCCTACCCTCACCCATTTCACTGTCTTGCAGAAAAGCCTCATAGATACATGTGTGCAAAGCAGATTACCTAAATAAAAGAGCATTTGTCTCATTCAAATCAAAAGAGGAAAGAAAAACAAGAAAGAATAAAATGAAATTATGCTTTAGTCCATTCACGCTGTTATAACAAACTACGTGAGGCAGAATAATGTGCAAAGAACAGACATTTATTGTTCACACTTTTAGAGGCTTGGACGTAAAAGATCAAGGTGCCAACAGGTTCACATGTACGGGGAGGACTGCTCTCCATTTCCAAGATAGCACATTGTTGCTGTATCCTCCAGGGGAGAAGAACACTGTGTCTTTGGATGGCAGAGGGCAGAGGACAAGAAAGCCAAATTCTCCATGAAGCCTTTCTCATAAGGGCCTTCCTGGCATTCATGATGGGGGAGACCTAATCACCTAAGGTCTCTTACAGGTCCTGATTCTTACCAGCATCATGTTGCCCACTAAGCTTCAACTCCTGGATTTGGGAGGGAATATACTAAAACCATTGCAGATAGCAAATGGTGAGGTGTGACCCTAACAAAGAATGGTTGTAAGGGAGAGATGGTAGTGTGAACTTGCATGAGGATGCCAGCGGAATAAGAACAGATATACAGCAGACTTCTAGGCTAAGCACAAAGTTTGAATCTACCAACCAAATGCAAGGGAGAAAGAGAAGGAATAATCAAGACTAGAATGAAGAGTCTTGACTTGGATCACTGCATGGATAGCAGGGCCCAACTGAGAAAGAAGCTTGGAGGGTTGATACAGGTCCAGCTCAGGACTGCACTTCCCAGCAGCAGCGAAATAGATAAACAGATGTTCGACAAACTTTTTTGAATCTAGGCATAGAACTTAGAAGACAGTTCAGGATTCCAGAAATGTGATATTATGTTTTATAAATATCAAGAATGAGTCATTTTAAGAGATGTTTCCTTTTGAATAGTAAAGCTTTATTATTTTAAGCACTAAAATAAAAATATAACCACTTGGATGAAGATCTTTCTAAAATTTTATTGCACATTTTCCTGCCACCTTAAATGATGCATCTGGAACAAAATTTATTTTTTCTTGATGGCTCAGGGTCATCATTATAATCATCTGTTATGAAAGCATGCTGCAATTCAAGGATGCTTTGGGGATAATTGAGATGCATAACACTGCTTCCCTTTATTAAACAACCCCGGATCATTGCTACGATTCTCGTTCTTAAGTTTTTAGCATTTCCATGATTTTCATTTGCTTTCAGCCGTCACTTGCTGCAGCTATTAATGTGTCACCCTGAACTGATATGCTGATCTCACCTTTTAATCATGTGTTTCTCAAAAAAAAATGTATTTGGGAAGCCAGGTAATCCACTATACCATACTTATGTGCAAACAATTTCAGGAGGATCAGAGACTCTCCTAGGGAGAAACTACGCTTGATTTTATGGTGCACATGGGCAACACTTCTTTGGAATCTTCCGAGGACTTCTCTGTTAATGTTTAGTTCTCAGCTGTGTTTTATAAAGGTCACAGCCAGCTTTTGAGTTCTGGATCAATAAAATGTTATTTTATGCATAGGAAAAAGAAAAGGTTCTGGAAAGTTCAGCTTAATGAATAATTTTAATTTCTCAGAGACAGAATAAGCTATAATTTCCATCAATTATACAAGATTAAGTTTTAGAACTATTTTTTAAGTATATTTGTTGCAAGAAAAAAGAATATCTATTTCATTGGCGGATCCTTTAGGTTACAATTGTGCAAGGATAGTATTTGAATTTAGGGTATTAATTTAGTTTTTGCAAGGTGACCAAAGGGAACACCAGTTGATTGAACATGCCTTCCTTCTGCAGTGAGCCCATGTTTTTTGGCCCCTGTGCGCTCACATGGTCTCCCAGGCAGGTTTTACTGGTGAACCATCTCGAGCCCCCCATGTTAACATCCTGAAGTGCATTGCTGTCTTTTTCTCTAGTTGAAGTCGTCCTTCACCATATGTCACCATTTGTCACCACAAACACTGCTTTGAAACTCTTTTTCTCTCCCACGTGCATGTTTGTTAGCAGATTCTTGGAGTGTCTTCTGGGTTATTTGTCACCAGGCAGTATCATTTTCAGTTTATTTTCTCTGATATTCATTTAATGACTTGTCAGTTCAGCTCAGGCTATAATTTCCTGTCAATTATACTGTATTTTTCTCATGCATCCATCAGCGGGTCTCTGGGCCTTCCCCTTGTTATGTCTTGTCCACATAAATTGTCTTCTCTTCATGACCTTTGGTTTTCCAAGGGTACCATCTTGCCCTTTCTTTACCTATGGCCAGGATTTTTTTTCTGCATTTTTCCCCAGCGTTAAAATGATAGCAAGATGTGAGCATCGGAAGAAGCTCCCTCTACTCTCTCGTTTGTGACTTTTGCTCTCTAGACGTGCCTGAGAGCACATGGGCAGAATGCTGTGCCAGATTGGAGTGATCTGGCTCAGGCCCATGGGCTGCCAGAAGCCAGGAGAACATTCACTGGAGACCTCAAAGGCAGCAGGGCCCCATCAACACATGACTTTCAGAATTCTCCCCTCCAGAGTCATGCGACAGTAAATGTCTATGTGTAAACCACTCAGCGTACATTATCTTGTTATGACAGTCCTGGAAAACCAATCCAAGATCCATGATCTGACTCTTTTTAAATAATGCCACAAAATCATTTGGAGAAAAAAAATCTTTTGTAGGATCTACATTGTATACTTCAAGAGACACTCCATAGTTTATGTGCTGAAAAACCTGTGGTGGCTTCTGGCTTGGGCTCAGGCTCTAAAGACTGTCCTAAGACAGTGGTTCCCAAACCTGGATACACACTGGAAAGACTAGGGGATTTTTTTAAAATTCAGGCTGAATTTAGCTTTCTTGAGATTCTATCCAGTGTGTTGGGGAAAGGACCTGGATATCTATTTTGAATAATCTGTCTATAATTTTTACGATTGACTGGATGTAGAAAGCACTAATGTAAGAAGTTGAGTAATGGAGGAGAGATTTCAATAATTGGGACAGATCATTCTTGGGAAGGGAGTTCATCTAATAATTTTTCCCTGCCTTGTCTCAAATTTCATTGATTTTAAGATGGAATAAGCTAACCAGAAAACCTCTGCCCTGAACTCCATTCTTATAAAGCAAAAGTGATGGGGACCTTGGGAGAGAGTGAATGTAATAAACTTCTAGAAGCTTTGGGCAGTCAAGGATTGAAATTTTGAGTATTGCTGGGCACTTTAGGAATTCAGGTTCCATTCACTGTTCATTTAACAGAGTTACAGAGCACCCATGGTGAGTCAATTAATATGGATACAGGCAGAGAAGAGAGATGCTCCCCTGACCAGAGTTTCAAAATGGAAGGAAGACTCAAGAAGAAACAGCAGAAAACATTAAAATGCAGTTTTAAAAATATGACCTCAGGAAGCTATAGAAACCAATATGGTAAACAGGGATATCTATTATGAACCCAGAGTTCAAATATCAAGAGGAAAATACAGAAGGAGGGATGTGGATCCAAAACTACAAATGAAGATCATTAAAATAGGGGCAGAAAGAACTAAACCCTTTGAAATAGCAAAGTAGGTATTATGGATTCCATTTAAAGATGAATAAACTGAAACTAAGAAGGGTTAAATAACTTGGTTACAATCCCATACCAAATCATATGATAGTGAATCCTATTCTTTCTTTTCCCATACTATCCTACTGTCCACAGCCAACTTTACTGTTCCCTGTGGCATAAACCTAAAGAAAAATAAAGCCAGAATTTCTACCTCCCTTCATGTACATATAATCCTTCTATATACAAAGTACAAATCAATAAGTCTCAGGAAAAATCTTTTAGCTGAGAGTTGCCATTAGGAGGATCTCTAACAGGAAAGGAATCCTGGTACCAAAGTCAGGATATGTCACTGTGTTTCTGCTTTTTCTAAGTCAGTTTTTATAACCTTCCATATGGTTCAAGTCCATAGTCAGCTACCTGCCTGAATTTGAAAGGATGCTCAGATGTCTTTTAGTCTTGGATCTTGATGGTCAGGGATGAATATTTTTTTTTCATGACCAACTTACAGTGTCCCCTTATGTCCAAATGTGCTTATAGCTTAAGTTTTAAACTCATCTCTTAGTTTAGTGTTAATGAAAATTACCAAAACCCCATTGAATACAGCTCTATAGCTATAAATGAAGCCTAGACAAAAGACCTGGAGATAGATTTTAAATCGTTAGTTGACTTTTAAAGTATATTGGACAGATCAAAGGGTTGGATAATTACCTAATCAATGCTTTCAACAAGTCCTTGAGGTAGGTGGCTAATACTATTAAACTCAGTTTGCCCATGAGAAACTGAGGCACCATGAGAGTATATAAAAATATATGTTTCACCTTCTATTCTTGCATTACATGAAATTCTGAAAAAAAATCTTATTTCCTTTCCTACCTTCCGTCTCTAGTCTGATGGGTTATTTTCCAGCAGGTGATGGGAGTAAGAATTGGAGAAAAACTGCTAAATATTAAGAACCTGACATAGAACACTGGCTGCACAAGGCTTGAACATAGAAATGGGTTTTCTTTCAGAAAATCTCTCCATCATTGCAGGTATATTTATAACCCTTGCCTCCAACATCAGAGTTGACTGACATACTAAATTGTTGAATCATGATCTATTCTGGAAGGGAGAAAGCACAGAGTCGGGGTGTCCACAAAACAGCAATAGACATTCTGTTCTTTTGGAAAAAAACAATGAGAATGGTGACCTACAAGTTACAGAGAGTTCTGTGTGCCTTTGGAAGAACAAACTGGCCAAAAGAACAGCAGAAATAAATGGTGGAATTTCAGGGGAAAGAGTAAAGAAAGAATGTGTACAGCGTGAACTCCCAAGAGATGGGAGAGCTGAACCCCATCAAGGGGGTACATGGGTGAAGGTACAGGGTAACCTAGGTGTTAGGGGCTAGTGAAGATTTGAGTCTTGGTTGTTTTACTTTATTTCCACACTGCATCCATCAGTTGCAGAGATCCTAAGGATGCTGTGATAAGATCTGATGTTCACTACCCTCTATTTCAGTTGGCATGAAAATCATGCAACCTCCTTTATATCAGAGCCCTCAAAGACACAGAAACCATTATAGTTAAATTCTGTCCTTGTATAGATGGTGAAACTAGAAAAAAAAGTGAATTGACTCATCCAAGGTCATGTAGCTCATTAGTAACAGCCAAGGATAAGAGTTCAGGGGTGTTGTGTTTCAGAGTTTTTGTTTTATGAATACTTTTTGTCAGTTCATTCCTTCATTCAACAAACACTTACTGCATACCTCATACATTGCCTGGGAGTCTGCAATGCCTGGATATTCAAAGAAAAACATAAAGCATTCTGTGGCATAAATCTTCACAGTCCAGTGTGGCAGTCTTCTCACATGTTAAGATACTGACAACAAAATGATAAATACTGTGAGAGCGGTATGTTCAAAGAGTTTGGGGAACAGAAAAAGGAGATGAGTTTACATCCTAAACTGCACAGAATTCCTTTTATATATTCTTGATTGGTAAAAATTAATTATTTAGTTTTGGAATTCTTATTTTGATCTTTGATCTAAAATGAAATCATTTAAGAAACCATAAGCTTGACATATCTTATGAATGCCGATTAAAAGCCATCAAATTTTTGTACACTTTCCCTAGAAGTTTAATTTTTATTAGGTTTCTATTTGTGGTTGAATCTTGCCCCCTGCAAAAGGATATATATATATATATGTATATATACATATATATACATATATATATTAATTTCTAATCCTCAGTGTCTCACAATATGATCTTATTTGAAATTAAGGTCTTTATAGAGATGACCCAAGTTGTGTTCACTTCATTTTGGTGAGTCCTAATCTAATAAGACAGGTTTCCTAGTGAAAAGGAGAAATTTAGACCCAGAGACAGACACTGAGATGGCACAGGAGATGAAGATACACTTGGAAAAGATATCATGTGATCCCATCGTGCATCCAACAGTCTGGGCGTGACAAGCACACCAAGCTCCAGAGTTTTGTTTCTTTGATTTTGGAATTCTAGCATCTAGAATTATTCTAGATTTAGTTTGTTTTAAGGAAACAAACTTTGTAATGGCAGCCTTAGAAAATGAATGCAACATCCTGGAAGAGAGATCAAAGAGCAGGACTCATTTCTATTCCTAGTACTTTGCCCCAAGGCATGGAGATCGACACTGATTCTATGTGGCCATGTCTTTCTAGAAATCATGCAGAATCTTGTCTCTACAGCTACAACTGTAAATGTGCTCAGAGTTCTATGAAGGCTGAGAGGGGAACTGAGATCGTCCTGTTTCCCCCAAAAATCACTATCAACTTTCCTTCAGTAAGGTTTCAGTGTTGGGTTCTCAATTTGATTGCACAACCATCTCAGGAACATAAAAATTATGCACAGAAAATCATGTTCATAACACAAGAGACTGTTCTCTTTGGGGTGAGAATACCAAACTTTTCAGGTTGAACAGACTTAACTTCCAGGTTTTCCATGAAAAACTCTAACTTGGCTATTATCATCCAAGTAAGTCTATGTTTTGGACGTTTGGATGACCATCACTGCAGTAAGGGATACAGTGATGTTTAAAACCATGACACTATGGCTATAGATGGCATTTCAAAGGCATGCTGTTCCAACCTGGAAACATTTATGAAGGTTATGAGGTAGCATCTTTGAGAAATGAGCAGCTTTACACAGAAGAATATGAGGCATGCACAGCTCACACTAGAAACCTCCGCTCCCTGTACTCTGTAGTTGACCAGATGTTCAGCTTGTGTAACACACTTGTACTCTCTGGGCTGCCATTTCAAGGAGCAGAGAATCTGAAAAGTGACACTAATTTCCTTCCTCCTTAGAATGACAGGGGAAGGGAATTTATGTCAGGGATGCTTTTGAAATTCAACAAATAGGAAAAAAAAACTTGTCAACTTTCAAAATTTCCTCACATAGACTTTTTAAAATCAATGTAGAAGAATTTAGTATTTGGCATGTTACATAAGTCACTGATGTCACAAGCTCATGGTGGAAAATACTGGAAGGAAATGAGGATAGATGTCACCAGAATGGCCTGGGATCTAAAGACTGTACCAAACACAATAAAAAATTGTACACAGCCCCCTTGGCCACTGAGCCAGGAAGTTCATCCCCTACATTGCTTTTAAGACAAAGTAGCAGAGAATCAGCATGTCATCGTTAATACATTAGCCCGTGGACAGAAACACAAAAGCAAACCTGGGTGTCCTAGCAGAGGATGGCATGAAGATCTTCATGGGCATGACACACAATCATTACAAGAGACGACCTTAGTAGAAAGTCCTTCAGAGTCAATTAGTTACTTGCTGAATCCACAATGAGGGTGAAATGATTGATCTCTCTCTTCTGGTAGAACCATATGCCCATTTATATCTGCAGATAATAATATCTAGAAAGATGTGTTAGCTTGAGATTTCATAGAGAAAAAAGTTTGATGAGAATGGCCAAATTCCACCAAATTGCAGGAACTATATGCAATTTATTCCACATACAACCAGTCAGACATCGTGATGTTATCAAGAGTTTTAACGTGTGTTTTCTCCTCCATAGCAAACTGGTGACAATGTTTAAGCACTCTGCTCTTTCACCAGAGTGGAGCATACTGATATCATGTTCTCTGGGGACAGTCGGAATCTTTTGTTAGGAGCACCATTTTCCCTGATTTTTTTTTTTTTTTGTGTGTGTGTGTGTGTGTGAAATTATTTATCTTCAGATGGTGGCCAGTAGACAGTACCATGCTATTCCGTGAGTAGCACCACAGAATTCTTTGTTTTGTACCCATAGAATTTCAGAGGCATGAGTGTTACAGCTCAATTATATGCTGCATTTTAGGTCCAATAGACAATTCTTTACCTAAGAAAACTCCCTCTCTTCTCATTCTTCTTTTTTCCTTCTATTCTTCCCATTAATACTCACTGAACACTCAGTACATTCTAAACACTATTGTAAGGACTAGACTAGGAAGATAAAAATAATTGTATCATTTGTGTCCCACTCAAAGTCCACAGTCTAGTGAAAGACACATTTGAGTAAATAAAACACCATGCGGAAGTGTGGTAAGTTCAGATGAGAAGTGTGTAAAATATCCGTTTAACTCAGGGATTCTTCTGGGGGAAACAGCAACATGGGGAACCCTAGCTGGGCATCCATGACATGGCATTAGCCCTGCATTACTAAGTATATATACATTTGTTCTTGAATGTTTGATAATGTTTCCCCCTAAATTGTAACGCCATATTCAATTCATTTAATTAAAAAAAAAAAAAACTGCCATGCGGATCACTAACACAGTTGGGGAATCAGGGACCATTAGTGGAAAAGGTGTCATAGGAACTGAACCTTGAATAGAGAGAAGAAAGAAGAGAATGGAATCAGACCATGATTATGGGCAAAAATTATCTGTATTGCTCATCCTGGAACAAACCACTGTCAATCATAACTACAGCAGATTAACCATTGTGTGTAGCAGTCGTCCCTTGGCCCTGCTGAACACCCTCCAAATATCCTCTCTGAATTTTCTTGCCTCCAGCACACTCTTCCCCAAGTGTTCATTCATTCATTTTCTTCACATGATCATTTGATCTTCTCCTCCATGCCCCCAAAGCTACAATTGCACACACATTCTCATCTTGGTCTCTGTAGATGTGTTCAAGTTTGTCATGAACCTCTATCTTAGAATGTCCATGAAACTGAGGGATTATTTCCATTCATAGGTCTTCTAAAATCTCTAGGTAGGCATCAGTGGATCCTGCAAAATCAGCAGGCCAGTGCAATCCATTGTGCCAGAGGATATTTATAAATATTTGGGCTCTTCCTAGATAAAACTGGTGAGAGCAGAGAGTATTTTTTCTTGCAAAATGCTTGCATTTTGCTTGGTGCTACAAAAGTCTGCCCAGCCCAAATGTTCTCGGGCATTTGCCTGTAATGCCAAATGTGGGGCCACTGCTAAAGGTCTCCACAGTTCATCACAATTATGTTTTTTAAATTAGTTTTAAAAGTTCTTTTAGTTCAAAATAAAACACTACATCTTCTCCCACCACAAGGGCAAAATTAAATATCTCATTTTGGGTCTTGGAAGAAATTCAAGTAGGCTTCATTTGGCAAAATGCCTCAGGTCATTAAAACTTTTTTTTAAATAGGAGATAATTTAATGTAATTCAGCAAATATTTGAAGGTCTATTAGGAACAGGCACTGTTATAGGCTCTAAGGAAGGAGGAAATATAAAATGAATAAGCCAAGGAGCTTAAAACCGAATGGTTATATATTCACACTGCAAACTTTATTGTAGATACAAGAAGAGCTTCCTATGCGAGACAAAGAGGTGGAAACACTGATTCTGCTTAACCATGTGTAGTCATCAAGAAGGTGACAGCTTCCAAACTAAGTATGCTATGATGAGATCAGGACTTGCATAGAAGCTCCAAGATTCCCTGCATTTACCTACCTGAGAAAGGATAATTTGAGTCCCCACTAAATCAACTTACTGTACGGTTTCGTACAGATTGTTCACCCTTTTTAAACCTTAGCTATTTTATTTTGTAAACATTGTTATGGTTTGGATATTGAGGTGTCCTCCCACCAGCTCCTGTTAATTCAGGAATATTTAGCGGTGAAATTATTAGATTGTGAGAGTCATAACCTAATCAGTCATCCTAGCTTGAATGGATAGACTAGGAGGTCATCATAGGCAGGTGGACATGACTGGAGGAGGTGGATTATTGGGGGTGTGCTCTGGAAGGGTTGTTCTTTTAGAGGCCGCTTTCTCTCTCTCTCTCTTCCTGATTCTACCTGGTGTTGAGCAGCTTTGCTCTGCTGGGCCGTCCCCCCATGATAAGGTCCCCCACCTTGGGTCCAGAGTCATGAATTTGGTATCTATAGGCTGAGACCTCTGAAAATTTTTTTTATTAAGAATTTGAGTTGTACATTTATGAATGCCTATAAAATAACAAAATGATATGCGTTGGGTTGTAATCCACAGTTGTTCCTTCATCACCACAACCCAGTCTCTTGATTCTTCTATATTATATCCCTATAAGAGATATAAACATATATAAATGTACATCCAAATAATTGTGAATTTTCCAGAATTTAATGATTGCATTATTATTATTTGACTTCTTAGGACAAGGGGAGGGTAAAGAGTATCCTACATTGCTGATTGTCTCCATAGATCACTTCCTATTTTCCCTCCCTATCCCACCTTCTGCATCTCCCCTATGACATATCTATGGTTCCTATAGGTTATGTGTTACGATGCCCTTGGTGGGTCCAATACTTGAGTTCGACTACCTTTCAACTGAGGAAAAACATTCAACCCATGGTTTTCTGGATTTGGTTAACTTCACTCAGCATGATTTCTTCCACTGCCATCCAGTTACCTTCAAAGGCCACAATATCATTTCTAATAGCTGCATAGAACTCCATTGTATGTATAAGTATGTATATCAGAGATTTGGATTTTCATCCAGTGAGGGGGCATCTGAGTTGATTACATAATTTAGCTATTATAAACTAAGCTGCTATGAACATTGGTTTTGCTGTGTTGCTATAATGTGCTGATTCTAGTTCCTCTGGGAAAATACACAGAAGAAGGATACCTGGTTTGTATGGTAGATCCAACCCTAAATTTTGAGGAGTCTCCATTCTGTTTTCCAGAGAGGCTGTCCAATCTAACTGGAGTGAGGTGAAATCTTTATGTAGTTTTGGTTTGCATTTCTCTAATTGCTAGTGATTTAGGACACTTTCTCATGTATTCATTGGCTTGCTCAATTTCCTCTGTTGAGAAGTTTCTGTTTAGCTCTCTGGCTCATTTATAGATTGGATGGTTTGTTTTTTTGTTATTGAGTTCTTTGTAAATTTGGGGTATTAGTTCCCTGTCAGAGGAATCACAGGCCATGATTATCCCCATTCTTTCTATAGGTTCTCCTTTGACAGTTTTGACCAATTCTTTAGCTGAGCAAAAGTTTTTTTTTTAATTTATTGGCTACCAACTCATTAATTCTTGACTTTATTTATTTATTTATTTATTTATTTGCTTTGGGAGTCGTATTAAGGAAGTTGTTGCCAACTCCCAAATACTGGAGTGTTGGTCCTAATTTTTCTTCTAGCAGTTGAATGATAGCTGGTTTAATTCCTAGTTCCTTGATCCATTTTGATTTGATTTTTGTGCAGGGTGAGAAAAAAGTATGTAATTTCAACTTCATGCACATGGCTGTACAGTTTGTCCAGCACCATTTGTTGAATAGTCTGTCTCTCCTCCATGCCATATTTTGACCCCTTTTGTCAAATATCAGATGTTTAAAGATTTGTGAATTTTTCCTTAGAGTCTTGTATTCTATTCTACTGGTCTTCAGTCCTATTTTGATACCAGTATGATGCTGCTTTTGTTACTACAGCGCTATAGTATAATTTCAGATCTGCTATTGCAAAGCCACCTGTTTTGTCTTTCTTGTTTATTTGTTTTGGCTATTCTGGGTTTCTTGTTGTTCCAAATGAATTTGAAAATTGCTCTTACTTTCTTTGAATTTTTTTACATTTAGTTTTTATTAGTGGCTGTACATAATGATGGGACTTGTTGTCACACATTCCTAGAGGCACACAACACAGCAATACAATTTGGTCAATTCCTCCCCACCACGCCCCTATCCCTCCCTCCTCCTGTCCCTCAAACCCTTGCCTTTCTTCTGGATCTTTTATTTTTCCTAAAAAATCCCAAGTACAGTATCCTAATTATTATGCCTATGAAGAACTTTTTTTGTATACATGAGTACAGTATATACAGTGACATACGTACGTATAAATGCTTGGAATGTACCTTGCTTTATCTCAGTTCCTATCCTCAGTTTCTCCTCTCTTCCTATCATCCCTTGTTATTCTTCAATATATATTTGACAATAGATTTAAATATTTATGTTGTTGTAAAGGCATGCAGTATAGCTTGTTCAAATATATAGTATCTTGCAACTCATAAACATCATTGCATTTTTGTTCTATGATTCTTATCCATGAGTTTATCTACCTTTCTCCCAAGTCTGGATTTAGGTCCAGCCACCACAAATGAGGGAAAACATTTGGCCCTTGACTCTCTGGGTTTGACTAACTTCGGTCAGCATGATTTTTTCCATTGTCATCCATTTACTTTCAAAGGATGCAAAATCATTGTTTCTAATAGTTGAGTAAAATTCCATTGTGTATGTGTATATATGTGTGTGTGTGTGTGTGTGTGTGTGTGTGTGTGTGTGTGTGTCAGAGCTTTTGGATCCATTCATCCAGTGAGTGGCATTTGGGTTGATTACATAATTTAGGTAATGTAAATTGAGTTCCTATGAACATAGAATTTTTTGTGTTGCTGTAATTTGCTGATTCTAACTCCTCTGAAAATACCCAGAAGAGGGAATGACTGAATCATATGGTGGATCCAACCCTAACATTTTAAGAAGTCTCCACACTGCTTTCCAGAGTGGCTGTACTAGTTTGCAATCCCACCAAAAGTGTGCTAGTATTCCTATCTCCCCACAACTCCTCCGCATTTTTTATTGTTTGTACTCTTCATCTTTGCCAGTTTGACTTGGGTGAGGTGAAATCTTAATGTAGTTTTGATTTGCATTTCTTTGATCATCAGTGATTTAGAACACTTCCTCATTTATTCATTGGCTTGCTAGATTTCCTCTTTAGAGAAGTTTTTGTTTAGCTCTCTGGCCCATTTATTGATTGCATTGTTTGTGTTTTTGTTATTGAGTTTTTTTAGTTCTTTGTAAATTTTGGGTATTAGTCCCCTGTCAGAGGGATCATAGGCCATGATTCTCTCTCATTCTATAGGTTGTCTGTTGACTGTTTTTAACTATCTCCTTGGCTATAGAGAAACTTTTTAGTTTAAAGACATCCCACTCATTGATTTTTTTTATTGTAATTCTTTCACTTTAGAAGTCTTATTGAGGAAATCATTGTCAACTCCCAAATGCTGGATTGTTGGTCTTAATTTTTCTTCTAGCAGTTGTATGGTAGCTGGTTTAATTCCTGATTCCTTGATTTATTTAGATTTGAGTTTTGGGCAAGGTGAAGGATAAGGATCGAGAATTGCTTTTTCTTTATCTGTAAAGAATGACAGTGGTATCTTGATGGGAATTTCAATGAATCTGTATAGCACTTTTGAACAGAAAGTCCATTTTAATTATATTAATTCTGCCTAATGAAAGACATGGAACATCTTTCCATCTTCTCAGGACTTCTTCAATTTCTGTCTTCAGTGTTTGATAATTTTCATTGTAGAGGTCTTTTGCTTCACTTGCTAGATTAATTTCCAAGTACTTTATTCTTTTGGGGGATATTATGAATGCGACCAATTTCCAGATTTGTTCTTCTGCCCTATTATTTTTAGCATATAGAAAGTTATTGATATATGGATGTTGATCGTGTAGCCTGCTACTTTGCTAAATCTGTTTGAAAGGTCAAGCAGTTTTATGGTAGAGTTTTTTGGATCTTCCAGATTTAGGATCATGTCATCAGAAAAATGGGATAGTTTTGCATCTTCTCTTCCTTTTCTTTTCCTTTTCATTTAATTCTCTTGCTTAATTGCTCCAGCTAGGGTCTCGAGGACTATATTGAACAAAAGTGGTGAGAGTGGACAGCCTTGTCTTGTTTATGAGGTTAGTGGAAATGCTTTCAGTTTTTCCGGCATTTAGTACTGTAGTAGCTGAGGAATTGGCATACATAGCCTTTACAAAGATGAGATACTTTGATGCTTATTTTTTCTAGAGTTCTGAGCAAGCATAAATGGGTGCTGGATTTTCTTGAAGACCTTTTCTCCATCAATTGAGCTGATCATATGGTTTTTTCCTTTATTTCTATTTAAGTGATTAATCACATTTATTGATTTTCCTACGTTGAACCAGCCCTGCATAGCTTGAATGCAGATCATTGAGTGTGATGAATTATCTTCTTGATGTGTTTTTGTATGCAGTTTGCTAGAACTTTATTAAGGATTTTCTGCATCAATGTTCATCAGGGATATTAGTCTATAATTTTCTTTAGTTTTTTTGCATCTTTGTTGGATTTTAGTATCAGAGGTATGGTTGCCTCATAAAAGGTGTTTGGGAGAGTTCTTTTCAATTTCTTGGAATAGTTTAATAAGGAAAAGTATTAGCTACTCCTCATAAGTGTGATAAAACTCAGCAGGGAATCCATCAGATCCTGCACTTTACTTCCTCAAAAGGCTTTTAATTACTATAAGAATTTCAGTGACTATTGTTGGGGAGTTTAGGATATCAATATTGTCCTGCATTAATTTGGAGATGCTGTTTATGTCTAGAAATTTGTCCATGTCTTCTAGATTATCTAATTTAGAGGAGTATAGTTTTTCAAAATAGGTTCTGATTATCCATTGAATTTCTGTGGGGTCAGTAGTGATAACTCCTTTTTTGTTGGTGATCTTGTTAATTGGCTTCATTCTCACCTTTTAGTGAGATTAGCTAGCGGTCTGTCAATTTCATTTATGCTTTCAAAGAACCAGCTCTTTGTTTCATTGATTCTTTTTTATTGTTTTTGTTGTTGTTGCTGTTGTTCTCAATTTCATTGATTTCAGCTCTAATCTTGGTTATTTCCTGTCTTCTGCTGGCTTTTGGCTTAGGTTATTCTTCCTTTTGTAGGGATTTCAGGTAAAGCATAAGCTTATTTATTTGAGATCTCTCCTGGTTTTTAACATAGGCACATAGTACTAAAAATTTTTCTTTTAAGAATGCTTTCACAGAGTCCTAGGGGTTTTGATATACTGTGTCTTCATTCTCATTCTCTTCCAAGAATTTCTTGATTCCTGCTCTCATGTCTTCTTGGATCCATTCTTCATGTAATAGAGTATTATTCAGGCTGGAGCAGTGACTCAGCAGTTGGAGTGCTTGCCTGGCAGACATGATGATGGAAGTTCAAACCCTAGCACCATGTACACAATGATGTATTGGACAAGCAAAAGTCACATGAAAAACTAAATAAAATTGATTCTCTCTTTCTCTCTCACTGTCCCTCTCTCTCTTTAAAAAAAAATAGGGTATTAGTCAATTTCCATGTATATATGTGTTTTCTGTTATGATTTTTCTGTTAGGCTAGGGTCATGGCAACATGGTCTATAGGATACATGGAATAATATCTACTTTTTTATATTTGCTGTGATTTCCTTTGTGAACTAGAATATGATTTATTTTGGTGAAGGATCCATGCACTGCTGTGAAGAGGTATACTTAGTCAATTTGGGGTGGGTTATTCTACACTTGTCTCTTAATTCCATTTGATTTATTTAATTGTTTAAACTGGAGATTTCTTTATTG